>APFE030197851.1:0-17888 GCA_000404065.3 Pinus taeda | reverse complement strand
TTCAAAACTATCCCGATGATGTTTTCCGAGTACACATCCAGAAGAAACACCATCTCTGCAAGATACCATTGGAAGACCTGTCACCATATTTTCTTTATGTAGATTCTGAAGGGAGCGATAGTTTAAGTGACCAAATCGCTCATGTCAAAGTTTGTTCACTTCATCATTATGAGCAACAAATACCAAGGGAAGATTTAATGACCCAAAGTTGTGAAACTTATACAACCTTGTAGAATCATCAGCAATGCCAGTAGCTAAAATCTGTTTAGGATCCTTTAGGTCCTTAATTACAACATCGTGAGGTGAAAATTCAACGATTTTACCTTCACCTGAATGAGTTATCTGATAAACAGATAGAAGGTTGGAGGATAAGGTTGGAACACATAATACATCATTAAATTGACCATTGTCTATATGAACATTTCTTGTCCATACAACACTAAGAGATCTATCATCACCAACATATATATTTTTGGTGTTACAATCATTTAAAGAAGAAAACATGGCTTTATTTTTGGCCATGTGATAAGAAGCTCCAGAATCAATGAGCCACTCATGAGAATGAGAGGAAGAAGAGACATTTAATGCATAGCCAGACCGAGATGCTTGACAACCACATGCAGAAAGTGCCATTCCTGAAGATGAATTTGAAGAATGCTCCAAATGGATGTTATGCTTCTTCATTGCTGCTTCCAAGGCTTCCATCTTCTTAAAGCATTTAGATTCTAAGTGGCCATCTCGATTACAAAAGTTGCAATGTCTATCAGTCTTCTTGCCTTTCTTTTTATTTGCCTTATCATTCTGGTGAAATGATTTTTCATTTTGAAGCTGAAATTGCTTAGGACCCTTGTTTGGTTTAGGACCATTCTTTTTAGGATATGACTTCTTAGGATTCTTTGAGTTTGGTTGCTGCTGGGCGATTAACGCTTTCTTAGAAGAGTTTCCAAGATTAAGAAGACCAAGGTGTAAGAGTTTTTCTTGTTCTCTTATTAAAGAATCACAAAAAGCATCAAAGGAAGGGTGCTTGTAGTCATGTCCTTGAGAAATGAAGGCTTCTCTTGTAGAATGGAAGGTGGAAACAAACACAGAGTAGGCTGGTCCCAACTTAGTAAGAATGCAATAGATAAGGGCACTATCTTCTTTCTTAAATTTAACACCTTCCAAGAGACGTCTAATGGTCTTGAACTTGGACAAGAAATCTTCAATGCAAGAAAAATCATTGGGGTTTAATGTAAGCAACTCATTTTCAAGTTGATGGACTCTAAGTTCATTTTTTATTCCAAAAACTTTAGTAAGCTGCTCCATTGCTTTATCAGGAGTATCAAGTTCAGCAATATGTAATCTAAGATCAAGAGAGATAGACATCCCTATAAACCCACGTGCTTGATCTTGCCTATTTTCCCATTTGGTTGCTTTCTCTTCATCTTTTGGTTTGGTTTCTTGGCCTGTGGCTATTCGGTAAAGACCTTTACTTCTAAGTAAATCCACAATGTAGGACCACCATTGGAAGTAGTTGGTGTTGTCAAGGATAACTTGGCATGAACTTTCCATTTTGACAGAAATTGAAGCTATATATACTGAAACTAAGTGTTCCAATGGAAAGAGCTCGAACAATTAGGCTGGTTAAAAAAAAACGGTTCTGAAAACGGCTTCTCGATGAAGACGTTATGACCTTTTTAAAAAGAGTTGATGAAGGCACTGGCAAAGTGCGGGAATGTGCGGAAATGAAAAAAACGCTCCTTTTTTAACAAAAAGGAGATTTGAACCCAAGACCTCTACTCTCTTAAATTAGCTTTAAACCAAGTGAGCTATACAAAAAGATATAGAGAGAGAGGGGGGGGTGGGGGGGCTTTGTTTTCTTTTAGTCACAGATGCTTTGGATTGTGTGCTTGCTTGAGAAAGCACTTTTTCTCCGTAAAAAAGCAAAAAAAACAAAAACCCAACACAGACATGCCAAAAAAAACAAGCCCTTATGGCTTAAAGTTAGCTTTACTCGGAAACTAAATATTTTCCTCAATGTTTCTAATTTTCCGAGATCACACTAAGGTGCAGGGAAAAGAGCATACGCATGAGAAAAATTCTTCCTTTCTGTTTCTGATTTGCCCAGATCGCATAGACTCGCAGGGCAAAGAGCATACGAAAAAATGAAAGGTATAGATCCAGTAAAAAAAAATAGCTAAATAAACCAAAACCGAAATAAACAGAGAGAAAATAACTGTAAACTGCAAATAAACACTTTATACCAACAGATCTAAAAAATGACGCAGCTAGGGCTACCAGAAACCTTTTCACGAAAGGGGTTCCTCACTGGAACAGATGCTCCCAACACAACAGAGCAGTCCCCTCGGCCCGAAAGCAGTCAGAAACAACAGATCTAGGATATGGCAGTCGCATGTAGTTCTACCGGCTTCAGATTTGGATCAACAACGGACGCGGCCCTCAAATAGCTTTGATACCATGTAGGAATATACAGGGTAAGTTCCTCAGACAGAACACCAAAAGGACATCGCTCGCAAACAGATCACAAATCAATACACCAGTATTTTGACATGGTTAAAACCCTCAGAGAGGGAAACATTCCACGACCTGTGCCAACGTGGCTACTACAAGCAATTTATTAATAAAAGAACGAAAATTTACATAAGCTTCTCTCATGCACGGTGAACCTACAAATGACCCTCCATGCGCTTTAAATAGAATTCATGGACCAATTGGGTGTCAAGCCATGGATCAAGTGTCGGTAATACTGAGAGAGAATGAACGTCGGATCACTACATATCGTGACCGTCGGATTGTAAGTTACAAATGTACATGTTAAAGAAACACACTTTACCTAACTCTATATTAGACCAAGTTATACTTAATTATTCCTACGTGTCAGAATATCCTAACAGGAATAAAAATATTATTTATGGAAGAAATATTAGATTTGGGAATAGGTAGAATGGGAGAAAGGAACTTAAATAAAAATTAAGGTTAGATATGGGTTTGGGATAGACATTCTTAGATTTAAGGCTGTAAATGAAAAGGGATATTTGCCAATTTTGACTCATGGAGGACATGGGTATTTTGCAAGATTAATTAAGTGATTGGAATATTATGTGATGGGAACTTGACAGAAATTTATATATACCTCAAAAATTAGCCAAGAAATCACTTAGAAAATTTTGAAAATTTCTATAACTTATAAAGGTGTAAAAAAAGTTACAATAATGGGTAGACATCATGTATTTTTAAATACTCTTTAAAATTTATATGTTTATGTCTTGAAATTTTCCCTTTTTTTAAAACCATCTTAAATTGATGTACTTGTATTTATTGTATAAGTTTGTTTTATATGTTAAATTATGTTTATCAATTGCAGAACCTTCACAGGGAAAAGCTAACAATCACAATGAAGCACTCTGCATGGATCAATGCTACAACTTGTATCACAGTTGATGATGCTAAGGCCCAACATACATGGATCACAAGACAATTGGCTAAAATATTTGCTAGTTTTCCTACTAGGTGTAGTCATCTTTGATACTGGACAACATTAAGAGGTTGATCAAGACATACTAGATGGTGGACCAACAAAGCCACCTCCTACATTACATACATAGGATTAGGAGGTTGGAGGTCAAAGGCCCACATAAGTGTGATGTAATTAAAGACACCAACAAGGACATTGATGTTAATGGGGAAATGTTTGACATCTATTCATAGTGTCGTGCTAGACATGCCAGCCAAATTCCACTAAAATATATTAAGAATGTTTATGTGGCCACTTTTGTTTATTATTGATTCATTGGAGCTTGGGGTTAGTTCCCTCACCATGATTAGGTCCCCATTTACTTTGCAAATAATTTATATGTAGATTTTGTGCTACATATGAGGCTAGACGACAACAACACCAAATTTGAATATTATGGACCTAGCTTGAGACGTAGCTATGGTCGTGTTGGGGCTCATAGGGACCGTGCATATGTAGAAAAGTCTCAGAGATTTTTTCCGTGATCATCTTGAAATGTACTATTTCTAGTGGATTTTTAGAATTCACCACAACTTGGTGGTGAGACAAGGCATAGCATTGTAGATAACATGCACACGACATTGGCCAATTCAGATGTCACATTGCATTGGGAAATGAGCATACCACCCTTTGTTGTATCCTGACTGACCTATTCCATTATATTATGATTCATATATTGAGAGTCTAGGGTGTGACTAAGTTTTTTCATATGCACGTACGTGTCGTGATACCATTCATGACACTTGAAGGTTGCACAACCTGTGTGAGACAAACTAAGGACATATATACGGAGCTTTTGACTCTTATCATAATATTATACATTATTTGTATTAATAAGTTCATATTAGATTGCATTTATTTTAGTATGTTCATGATAACATGCATACATAGCCCAACTACATGAATGATCTTTTGAGGTAATCCAAGGGGGAATTTATTCAACCAAAGAAGCCTCTTCTAGTTGATATTTCCACGGCTCAGTATCTTCCACATCCACCTCCACCTCCACCTCATAACACGCATGTGGAGGAAAATCACTATGTACAACCACATGGACCAAAGATTGAGATAAAACATCCATTATTGCTAATATTTCAAATTTTTTTTCAAGTTACATGTATTCATGCTAATTAATTTGTAGACTAATTATAATTTTCCTTTGCCATTGTGTAGACACACCTAGATAGATAGTGGTGTCAATGTCAGAGTTATGTAGCTGCATGAGTGGGATGCTAGGTATAGAGAAATTGACAGTGCAGGTCCATCTATGAGTACACCAAACTTTGAGCCATATGTAGGGGAGCGCCAAACATAGATTGATCACACCCCCATCCTCCCTGACTTGAATTTGGACTTGAGTGAGGTTAGTAAATTCATATATGTAATTGAATACACAATTCAAAATCATTTATTTCCACATTATTATTTTATACAAATAATGTTCTAATTAATTCCAAATTGAATGTGTTATATTGTAGCACTAGATTATGGATGCTTACTTTGCGTAGTGGAACTCACATAGGAGTTTTAGAAGTGATACTTTCTAGAGTGGATCATAAATAATTTGTAACTTTTGATGTCCATTTCACAGGGCACATTCACATGTGATATGAAATTTTTATATTTTCATACATGGATAATTTATGGATGCATGAAAATTATTTTGAATTATGGATGCTTATTATTTTAGTTTATGGATATTCATGTAATGTAATTTGTATACATTTCATGTGGAAAATTTATTTATACATTATGTTATCTCAAAATCAGACCTTGGAAGGTTGCAGACCAGGAAGACTTCAAGTAACTGCTTCAAACCACTCTTTTAGCTAAGGCTTAGCCTCCTTAGCCTGATAGGGCTCTCTTAGAGGATTTAAGAATTTATTATTAGGATTAAGATGGATAACTCTTTGTGAAACAAATAGGAATGGGGCTGGTGGAATGAAAATTAACAAGCATCCATTGGGCTTATGGAGTCATGTGTCATTTAGCATTAACAGTAGAATTGGATTTGCAATAAAAACAAGGCATTTAGATTTCAATATAAATAGAGTACAACACACAGAAAAGGACAGTCTATGAGTATATGAAGGAAATTAGAACACAGCAAGTGATTTCTAGGTGATCAAATACTCATAATACTGTAAACAACATGAAAAGACAACAACAAGGACACATACATTGAAATATCTATGATTCTTGAGTAGCAGAAGCTAGTACTGTATTACCAAAGAAACAAAGTTTTTACATAAGCTTAATAACATAGATTTTACATAAACTTCCCACCCTGATTACATTTCCCTTTCTCCTATATATAGACCTGGCTGAGATTCCTCTTTAAACATTAGGGAAACTCGAAATCCACTTCTAATGACATCTGTTTAACTTTTAACTGCCTATTTAATGTAACAAACTTCAACTAGACTTCCTAGAGATCTAAATCAAGTAGGATTCTAACACCATGTTATGCTAATAATAGCCTTGATTACAATGGTTCTCATTCTTTGACATCTGGTCCCTTTTTAGTTTGGCTGTGATGGATGTTCAAGGCTCCATGTTGGTCTTCAATGTCACATCTTTTCCATTGCCCTGAAACATAGAAAACTACCCCTGTTTATCGGTCTTTGGTTTGCCTCAAAATCTTTGAATCCAAAGAACCATGCCCTTTTTCTTTGATTATCCAAAATATAATAGATGGCCACATCTTTGATGTGCTGTCAACCCCTTTTATGTGTGAAGGAAAAAGCTCTTTCATGATGTCTGACATATTTTGGATTGTAGTAAATATGTTCACTTTATGACAAAAAGTTTAGAGTTTGGATTCGAATACATGTTTCCTCCACCAGTCTTGACCTTGTTGAAGGTTGATAGCTTCAAATGATCCCTAGTAGATATTCCCTTTTCAAAATTCCCACTTGTATTTCAAAAATTGGTTGAGTGAGATTGGATTATGAAGCTTCAGTAGTTTTGTAGCGCACTACGAAACTGATGAGCGTTAGTCATCATCTTCAGCACTTTCGTAGCACGCTACGAAACTGCTGTGTTGTTCCAAAATTCATATTTTCAACCCAAAATTTTGCTATTTGATCTCTTTACTATTTACTCATTCTTTCAATTTCTCCAAGACCTTTCAAAACTTAATGGGAATGTTTGATTCTTTAATAAAGATTATACCAAGCAAAACCATCAAAACTTTGAAACATAATCTTACTTGAAGTGAGATTTCTTTATGGAGATTATTTTAGCTGGCTCAACTATATCTTTAAGTCTTCAATTTGTTTCTTCATTACTTTAATTCTAGACCTGAGGTTTGTATTGACTTTTCTGATAAATTGAGATTCCTTTATGGCAGGAGTAGTCCAGCTACGGAATTGAACACTAAAATCAACCACTTCAGGAATTTGAAATGTTTGGTCCTCCCACCGAGCTTGCATTTGGTTAAAGTAAGCTTCCTTAAGTGCAAATTTTATGGCAGCCTTTTCCAGTCTAGCAATTTCGAAGTTGGCCAATCCCAATCTCTTTTTCAAGTCTTCTACATTACCTTCTTAAGTGGCAACTGTTTTGCCTTTATCCTTTATTTCATGAGGTCGTGTCACCTCTCCTGTTTCATCTGCTCTTGGTGGCACCTCCTGTACTTGTTTGAAGTTCCTCGTTATGGGTCTCCTGGGCTTAGAAACAAATAGATCATCTTGATCATCAAACTTGAGTTTCTTTGAGGCTTTCACCTTCTTAGCATTCTCTTTTCCTGACTGTATCAAATTAGCTTGAACTAGTGGGGACTCTTCAATGTCAATTTCTTGCAATAAATCATTTATGTCTCCCTTTGAAATAGGGTTTTCTTCAAAAGCCACTGACTTACCTTTTTCTTTTGCCACCTGGCTCCTAGTCCTTCTTCTTTGAACTCTTTCACCTGTGCTTGATTCATGTGTAGTTTCGTTATTCTGAGTTTTCTCTTTAAGGGACTGCTGGGGTGTATCCTGGATGGTCAGTGGCCTGGTGGATTCCCTTACTTGATTCCTTGCCTTTAACTTTGAAAACCTTTTGGCTCTTGTTTCTGCTTGAGGACCGGTTGTTGTTGAAAGATCTTTTGCAGCTTAAGGGCTAAGACCGGTCTTGCTCTTGAAACCAGACATGAATATGAATGTGTCCCAGTCTCTGCCTACCCTCTGAAGTTCATGCAGAACCATCAACTTAATCAGGCCATGGTGGAACAATGAAGTCTCACAGGCTTCTTTTCTTAGCTGCACCTTGTCACACATTTTACTTAAGCTGCGGAATAAGTAAAAAGGCAGATGAATAGATGCCTTCCCTGTGAAATGCAATAAAAGTTTAAAATGGTACGAATACACTTTGTTATATCGCCCTTCACAGATCATGTACTTTTGTATACAGGTGAGCAAATGTGCATATGATTCTTTGATATAACTTCTAGGAATAGACTTGCTCAAATCTGAGTTAATGAATTCCTGCTTTAGAAATTCTTTACATGGGTTCATGTCCAATTTGAAATTCTTGAACCAATTTTCTTGCGCTCTTGGAATCTTCGTAACTGTGGATATCATGTCTGGTGAGACCTGTAATTCCAGCATACCAACCTTTGAGTTTAGTCCTGTAAAATTTAGGGCAAATTCCTTAGTAACTTGTGCATGACCTCCCTGTAGCTTCTTGCAAAAATTCCAACATCCAGCTTGTTTAAATTCCTGCTCAACTTCTCTGTTCTTCAAGGTTATGCCTAAAACTTCAAGCTCATTTCTCAAACATTTGCCTAATCTGTGGTCTTTCCTTTCTGCCGATCTCTCCATGAAGATTCAGTGAAATGGAGGCTGAAAATGCTAGCGCTGCTCAAACTCCAAACTCTATCTTGCTTGAATGGCTACCTCGCTTGATATCTGCCTCACTTGAGGACGATGTTTCCAAATTGAAATCTTGTAGATTTGTTTCTCATGCAAGGCCTACAATCATCATTAAAACTGTACATACCTGACTTTCCTTGGAACTTGTATTCCGTGTGTGCTAACGTATCTAGTGGTTGTAATAATGGAAATAAATGGTTAGACATGATATGTGGAGTGCATAAACTAAAAATGAATGATGCAACCGTAGATTAACATGACAGATTTTACAGTTGGGAAATATTCGCTGCGGAATGCACGAATTTTTGATTTCGCAGTGCGGTCAGTGTAAATTTTGAATTATGCACTGCGAAATCACCTAAAATGCATCGCGCTGCGAAAACACCTAAAGGACCTTTGCGCTGCGAAACTGTTTAAAAGGATTTATGCGCTATGAAATCACCTAAAAGGCTTCGTGGCACATAGTAATTTTTAAATCAAACTGACACATGGCTATGAGATCGGTGATGAATCAGAATGACCAGTTATGAATGAGAATGCATACTTGACTCAAGACCCCCTAAGAGTCAGACTCTAACAAAAAACAAAATCAAACTTAGACTAGCACCGACCTTTATCATCAAGCTAGTATGAGAAATTTTGGCATTAGAATTCTTAAGTGATAACACATTCATTATTCTAGTTTATGGATGTTTATTAATCTTGTTTATGGATGTTCATTAAATATAAATTTACAGATCTATTAATTATTTCTCTAGTTTAAAAAATGATTTATAGTATAACTTTTATTAAAAAAAATAACAATTTTAATTTCTAGTTTCATAGACTAAGAAAATAAGTACATTATTAGGCTATTATGCAAGTCACGTTGATACTTAAAATGAAGTAAATTATATCATGGTTCAATTAAAATACACAAATAGGATTGAAATAACTTTTAAATTCAATTTTAAAAGATGTCCTAGTTGAAAAGTATAACTAGGTCTGGTCTTCATAATGACAAGAAATTGTGATTTTATGTAAGAGATGTAACGAAGAAAACTAAAATTATTGTAATGCTTGCATCATGGGTTTCATGAGCAAGAGATTCTATTTTTGAGTCAAGGCTCCCATTGAGATCCTATAGGAATTTTTTCATCTAGCCATAAAAGAATAAAAGAGTCATTGCCATGTAAGGAAGTCATGTTACACATTGTAAAGAATCATACCTGTCCATGTAAATTCATCCTCCAAGACATTGTCACTAGACCTAATCATGTTGGCCTATAATGAAGGGATGCATCTATAAGATGAAGTCGGCTTTCCTCCTAGAGATCATGTTTCCTTAAAGGTCATGAACAAGCTAGTATATATACCCCTACTCGGCCTCATTTGGAGACCACAAATTCGGTGAAGCAAGTCAAGAAAGAAGTGTGAAATATACACCATAAGAAGCCTCCATATCAATGAATAAAAGGGGAAAGATAGCAAATATAGTCAACCATTGTTCTTGAGTTAGTTCATCCTCCATCACGGAAAGGTAGCAGAAGAAGAAGTCAAAGGAACTGTTGTCACTTTGACGTGATAATTTGTTGGGTATAGAGCCTCGCTACAATAATCTGAGTCAAAGAAAAACAGATATATATCTTGAAGAGACTACAAAGGAGGAAGAGATATTCTAGGGTTTCTGTCGTAGGGTTACAAGCCTACAAGAAGAAACCAAGAATCAAGGTCAGCTGAGATCAAGAAGGAAAGAAGTTAAGAATGATAAGAGAAAAGAAGTTGAGAACTAAAAGCGAAGAAGTAACATTCAAGAAGAAGCTAGTGACTTGGTCTTGGAGGACTCTAGTGTCAAGGGTCTTTGTCATGGTATTGGTTATCCTCAATTGAATATCTATAAGAATAATTTCATTTGGGTTTTCCTCTCAAAGATTGAGAGGTTTTGGCGTTGACTGAGAAGCCTACATACTATATCTCTTATCTTCTATTCTTTATTTGGTAATTGTCTTCCTGAGAATAACACAATAATAATATTAATAAGAGAAGATCATAATTGAAGAGGTAAAATTCTATCACAAGAAAGTATGAAGAAGAGAAATCCCCTAAATTCTGATGCCCTATATTTCTCAACATGGTATCATAGCTTAGGTGGTGAACTCAAGAAGGGTCATATGATCAAGAAGACACACGAGAATAAAGTTTCAAAGAAATACCAAAGCAAGTAAAAGGACACCATGCAATACATCAATACCTTCATCATAACAAAACCTTAAATCAAAGAAATCTATTGTACGAGGACTCTTGAAATCATCCTCAAGAAGCAAGCAGGAAAAAAGCTAAAAAACCTAGAAGCATTTTCGAGGTCATCATCTGAGGAGTTTATTCAAGGACAAAGGCAGACTAGAACATTCAAGAAGGATTGTGAAGCAAGCTCTATCTCACCAATATTTCAAGGAGTAATCTTCTATCAACATCAAGATTAAGGAGGAAGCAAGTAGCAACTACTCAAGTAAGTTTATGACTTCATCTCAAAATATCAAAATGTATTTTTGCAAGGAAAGAAATAATTTTTTTGGGGCTTCAAACTCCCTTGCATGGAAAAATGAAAAAATCTAAACCTCATTGAGAATGAATTCATGGATCACATGAAGGGGTCAATAACCCAACCTCCCAAAGAAGATATTCAAGCACATGCTAGATTCATGAAAAGGGAAGTGAGGGCCCAGAGGATTCTCATAGAATCCATCATAGACTCTCTCATCCCATATCTATCAAAATTAGAAATTGAAAACTCAATATATGGAAAATTGGTGGAGTTGTTATGTGTAAGTACTATTGGCGACATAATCTCTATAAGGCAATAAATATACAAATTAAAGATCTCCAACGAAGAAGGAATAACCTCATATTTATGAGGATTTTATACCCATATCTTCAACTCATATCTCCAACGAAGAAGAAATAGCCTCAAGAACTCCTTCCTTCCTTCAAGAAGAAATGATCATTATAGTATTGAAGGAATTACCAGAGGAATGGGGCAACTTCACTTCAAGTATCTATGGAAAGAAAAAATCCACTCATTTCCAAGATCTATGGTCATTGTGTAAGATCAATGAAACTAGCCTTAAGGAAAAGTTTGATGTATGAACAATTGAGTAGAATCAAGCATATGTTACTACGACAAGAACAAAAGGAATGTTTGGAAAATTTGGTCCTCAAAAGAAAAATAAGAATGGCTAAAGTAAAATGCTATGGATGTCAAGAATATGGTTACTATAGAAGGGGTTTTCCTAAGCTTAAAAGGGACAACAACAAGAGGAATAAGGAAGAAGACCATATCACTAAATAAGTGGAAGAGCTTGAGACGAAGATGCCTAAGAAGGAGAAAGTGAAATATCTCTAGTATGATTGAGATGATATCCTTCACTGAAAGGTACTGTTCTATTGAATTATAGATAGGAACAATTGTAAATAAGATAGGATGTATCATATTAGAGAATGACATCATTGTAGAAGCATTAGAAGATCCTGTAACATAAGCAACATGAAGGATGTCTGGAACAAATCTGTGATAATGAATTATGTAGGATATAGCTCTTCAAAACCTAATTGAAAGAACAAGTGATACATAGAGACAAAGGAAAAATTCGTCCAGGACAAGGCTCATCATACATTGGTCAATAAGATAACATTTGCAAGATAAGATATGCAATATCCTTCATATTATTTGATAAAATCTTCATTATAAGGTTCACCAATGATGAGGGAAAGAAAGTGTTGAATTCCAAACTTGTGGAATTCAAGGAATGATGATATGTTGACATACCAATGAACAAGATCAAGGGAATGAAGTTACTTAATTAAAAGGAAGCTACTACAGGAAGTCTAGATGACCTGAAGGAAAGATGAGGTATGAATACTCACATTTTATATCATGGAAATCATGTCATATGGTTGCATACGACATCGATCACTACGCTATCTTTAGAAGCATGATAAAATAAGGAATCTCCTCCCTCAAAAGGGATCTCAGAATGCATTGGTCACATATATATTAAATGAAATCATAATAATATGTCCTCATATGGAATATGAGGTGGTTGACTACAACTAAGGAAGTTTGAAGCTCATGGGAATGAAATATGTGAAGACAGGAAGACAGATATCATATGCCACAATGGTAAAGGAAGTCAACATCTAAAATACCAAGAATATTTGGCTATGATATCTCCCAGAAAGATATGGAGACTCTCATGAACATCTAGAAAAGGATGGAGACCCTTGACAATACATATCTTTAGGATATGTGTCAACATCTATGTGGGATGTTGATGCCTACAGGAAGATGTCATGATGAATGGCCATCAGGTAATTATGATTTAAGTATGAACTAGTGCCTGGATGGGCTTATGCAAGGCTACCAAAGGGAAGACTATGAAACGTATTCCATGAATAACAATGTAAAAGGATGCAAGAATCTTCCAAGAAAGAAATCATGATGAAAGTCACATAATAGAAATCCATGTTAGATGAACACAGATGGATCAATTTCTAATAAAAGGAATCATGATGTGAATGGCTCATAGATGAAAGTCATGGATGATTTGTGCCCTATGAAGAGGTCCCAAAATATGAAGACTCTATATCGAATAAGAAAGTCCTGACATCGAAGGAAGGAGTTATTCAAGAAATTGGTTGTCCTATCATCTCCACCTGAGGAGCTATTGTAGGTCCCTACTTTTAGAGGGAGCCTGGAATGAAGTTTATTACTTGGAAGAAACTTGGAAATTCCTAAGACAAGATGGAAATTAGGTACATTCATTGTGTAGGAATGATTAAATTTCTTTATTGGAATATATATGTCCTCCCTAAATAAGAGCGAGAAATAGACACATCATTTTAGTCTTCACTTGGGAGGACAGAATGAGAGGATTGGGTAATCATTTGGCATTTGATTCTCTTTGAGGATGAGATAAGGCATTCAAGATAAGATAAGTGGTAGAGAACCAATATTCTTTGAGGAATGGGAATCCAAGATAAGAATAGTCCTTATGGAACACACCCTGATAACCATGTGGGGTACATTCCGAGAGAGACAATAATGGGAATTTCTATAAATCATTGGTCTCACCAGCAATGAGCTCAAATTAAGAAAAGTATTTATATAGAAACCACATAAGAGAAATTTTTTCCCAATGCGTTTTGAACCAACAAGTGTGGTTTATCATCAGGACCAGATGAAGAGGCAGACCATGGAAAAGGCTTAAATAGAGAGTTAATGTAGAGATATAATTTCAAGTAATGGCTATATTTGAACAATAATATTTAAATTATGATATTAATTTATTAATATATTAAAAACAAAGATTATTAAGTAATGGATATATTAAACGACTATTTTTTGAAAAATAATATTTAAATTATGATATTAGTTTATTAATTTATCAAAATCAAATATTAATAATTAACCACTATTAATATTAATAAGTGCAAGCCCCGTAAGTGATGATTGATGCTATGTGATTCATTTCACTAGTTTCACCCCTGTGAGCATCACTCGATGTAATGAGTGCTAAGTGGACTATTCAAAAGTCATCAAAAATTGTTAGTGATGACTAGCTCTCGTGCAAATGGAGTTGAATCCCAAAAGAGGATATCTAATATAATCCTTTACGAAAACCCTCAATACTTAATTTAAAAGACTGAAGGGAACTCTACTTGAATGGTTCATGAGGCACAATACTTACTAAGGTTTTGCAAATTTGGTAGCAAGCTAAGTGGGCTTGACTATGGGGAAAAATCCACTGTTAAGCACGCTTGAGCTAGAGGCAACCTGGGATGGGTGACCTCCCGGGAAGTCTTGGATACCGGGTGCAAGCCCCATAAGTGATGATTGACACTATGTGATTCATTTCACTAGTTTCAATTCCACTTCTTCACCCCTGTGAGCATCACCTGATGCAATGAGTGCTAAGTGGACTATTAACAAATCATGAGAGATTAGTCATTTATGACTACCTCTCATGGAAATGGTCATAGATGACTCCCAAAAAATGATATCTAAAGCAATCACTGTATTAAACAACTACTTTTTGAGAAATAAAATTTAAATTATTTATTAAAAAAAAAAGTGAAACTCTAAACACGAAGGGAAGTCAAAAATTGAAAAAAAAGAGTCAAGACCCTAATTGAGACAAGGTCATTTGTTAAATAAAATAGTTAATTGAAATAAAATAAACTAAATTGAAAATAATTAATGGAAAAATAAATAAATAAATAAATAAAAAATAAAAATAAAAATAATATATATATATTTGAAGAAAAGTTATCAATAAGTAAAACAGAGTCAATAATAAAATATGGGGCTGAGGCCCATTAAACAAACACTAAAAATACTAAAAGGAGTTAAGAACAAATAGGATGATAAAATACATAATAAACATGAAGGATGAAGAAAATAAACTCTAATGAAGAATAAATCAACAACAAATACTATAAAAAGGGTGCCAATACATACATAGATAAACAAACAAACAAAATAAATCCCAAGAAGAAGCCTAAAAAACTAGGAGGATAGGACACGGGCCCAACCTCTACTAATATTCCAACCATCATCTCTATTCAAATTATTAGGTCTTTTTTCAATTTCTAGGGCCTCCCTCAATTTACGATGATGGAAATGACTAACCTTAGAAATTACTTGGACCTCCTCAATGCAGGTGTTATGCTTAAATTTATCTACATGGTTTACCAAGAAGAGGAGTGGCCTTGCCATGCTTCATGTCAACAACAAGCTCACGAATCCTTTGATTAATTGAGCGACCTGTCTCACCAATGTAGAGAGTCCCGCAAGAGCATGGGATAACGTAAACACGCTTCATATACTTGGGTTCCACTGGGTCTTTAACAGATCTAAGGGAGAATCAGATGGTTTTTAAAGGCCTAAGGATTGAATACACCTTATCCTTCCTTAGGATCCTTGCAATCTTCTCAGTGGTTCCTTGGATAATAGGAAGATGAACACCAGAAAATTGATCCTTGGTATCTTTCTTAGCACTATGACCTTTTATAGCTTTGAGGAAAGTCGTAATACATTGACATCTATTATACCCATTATTGAAGAAAAAACATAGGAGATGTACTTTCTCTTCATTGAGATGGTTGTCATGAGAAACACTTAAATCTCTAGTTGCTAAGGTGCTAAGAACACCAAGCTTCTGAGCTAGGAGATGATGAGAATTAGAAATAAGATAATGTTTCATATGAGTTTCCTTACAAAATACCTGATGAGAAAAAGATGTTGAAAATAATACTGAGAGGGGGGCTGATCAGTATTATCTAGTCCTTTTAACAATTCTTCCTTATTTATACTTTGAATTATTTTTGCATATCAGTACCATAAAGCAATGAGCATGAACAAGAAAAACAGACAGTCACATCAAAGAACACCAGATATAAGGTGGAAACCCAATGTGGGTGAAAACCACCTGCTGCAATATGTCTCTATCTTCTTTCAAATTAGAAACTCCTTTTACAATGGTCTTGTACTGGTGCAGTCCTTTACCAGTACGCAGGCTGCAACCTGCAGAGAGCTACAACTCTCTCTCGTTTTCCAGTCTCTCCTAGAAGGGAGCTACAACCCCCTACTTCTTTTCTTTCAAGGACCACTTTTCATAAATTTTCAAACTGGATCCAAAAACATCAAATGATCATCAAGTACCAGTAAGTCACCCAGATAAACAGATCCACAATAACAGAAAACTAAACCCAGAACACCTTCTGCAGCGTCTCCTGCGGCGCCTCCTATGGCGTCTCCTGCAGCGCCTCCTGCGGCGTCTCCTGTGGCGCCTCCTGCGACGCCTCCTGCGACGCCTCCTACGGCGTCTCTTGTGGCGCCTCCGCACTTCCACAGCTGCAGCGCTCGAGAGATCACCCTTCACAGATTAGCTTTCCACTTCACTTTCATATAGATCGAGCTTTTGAAACAATAAACCAATATTTCAGATCTTAAGATATTCAAACCAAAAGCATACACAAGCCAAATGATCTCCTTTGCTTTATATAGGCAAGCTCTTCCTCAAATCATGGACCAACACCACGGGCCAAAACCATAACAAACCAATACCATCAACTCAATACTAGGGATCAACACGTCTGTCGAGATGCCATGGTCCAAAAACCATAGGTTCAAATTCCAAGGACTAACTACCATGGACCAAAGGTAAGTTTTCCCACATGAAATAAACTTTTCTCTGCATAAAATTCCGTGAACTTTTCTCCACATGAAATAAACTTTTATAAACTTTTCTCTGCATAAAATTCCGTGAACTTTTCTCCTGCGTACTCCTTAATTCTCATCATATTGAGAGCCATGCCATGGGTGTTGCCATCAAGTACAACATCTGTAACATATAACCATACCAGAAACATAATGCCAACAACCTCCCCCTTTGGACTTGATGGCAACCTCAAAAACATCAGCGACATTCTCCCCCTTTGACATCAAGGGCAAAGGGTTATGCTCCCCCTAAGAACATGCTCCCCCTGAATATGAACCAGATCTGCAAAGAAGAACCATAATCCACCAGACACCATGAATGACCAAGAAAGAGATAGAGACATATTGCAGCTATATTCAGACCAGCTCCCATGATCTCCTTTTGTACATCCTCCATAATGCCAACAATGCATTATATTCTCCCCCTGAACTGTGCCGAACCCAGCACATGTACGCATATACCCCAGATGAATCATGCTACAACCAAAGGAAGAGTCTCAACAATAAGATGATGCATCAACAACCCCCAGCTTTTGCCTGAGGTATTCAAAAGTCTCCCTGGGCAATGGTTTGGTGAGAATATCAGCAACTTGTTCCTTAGAAGGAACATACTCCAACTTGACCTTTTGTTCAAGCACTTTTTCCCGGAGAAAATGATACTTGATCGGTATATGCTTGGTCTTTGAATGCATGACAGGATTCTTTGAAATGCTGATTGCACTTGTGTTATCACATAAGATAGAAATAGGTGGTGTACAAGTGATTTGAAAATCCTGCAAGGTTTGCATCATCCAAAGGAGTTGAGTGCGGCAAGATGCAGCAGCAACATATTCTGCTTCAGCTGTAGATAAGGCAATCGAACTCTGTTTCTTGCTAAACCAAGATACTAATCTGGAACCCATAAAGAATGCACCACCACTTGTGCTCTTCCTGTCATCCACGCTTCCGGCGCAATCTACATCTGTATAAGCATGAAGTATGAGATTTGTATCTCTAGGATACCATAAGCCATAATTTTGTGTCCCTTGAAGATATTTGAAAATTCTCTTCACTACTTGAAGATGAGTCTCCTTTGGATTTTCCTGAAATCTTCCAACTATTCCTAGTGCATGCATGATGTCCGGTCGGGTACATGTCAAATAAAGTAGACTTCCAATCATAGATCTGTAGGTTGGTTGATGTACTGCTGCAGATTCATCATTTGCACTGAGGCTACATCCTGTGACCATGGGTGTACATAATGGTTTTGCATCTTCCATGCCAT
>APFE030197848.1:23440-35759 GCA_000404065.3 Pinus taeda | reverse complement strand
AACATGCAAGCTGACATAGAAAGGTAAGATCCCTGTAACTGTTGTCTTTCCATCAACCTCTGGACCGAAAAGCAATTCTGGGGTGTCATCCAACACATTGACATTATCTTTATTATGAGTAAGTTGAAGGGACTTCTTGATTTGTTGTTTGTAAATATCATGCTTGGCTAGTTCTGAAAGAGGAATAGCTATCTTCAATTTGCCAATTTCAGCTTCTATGTCAAAGGGTCTTTCAGATTGGATCTTGGTATTGTGGGTGACAATATTTTCCTTGTTCATTAAGTTTTCTTCTTGATTCTTATCTTGATCTTGAGGCTTGTCCTTTTTACTCATCTCTTGAGGAGGATTACTTGGATTAGGCTGCAAAGGTGATGCAGCCATTGGCTGTTGTTTTGAGGGAAATGGTTTAGTAACTTCTTCAACGGTTAATTCATTTGTAGCTGAATCAGTTGTGTCATGTGGCTCTGTGACTATGGCTCTTTTGGGCTACAGGCTATCCTTTGTTTTTTCAGGCTGTGTTACATTTACAGTTCTTCTTCTTAGCTTGTATTGCTTATGAACTTCATAAACAACTGTGATATAACCTTATTTAAAGTCAAATGACTCACCTGACTTGATTTGGAACTGCTTAATGTCATCATCCTTGTAAACTTCTTGACTCATAAAAACTTGATGCTCATCATTCAGGCCCATCAGGTTAATGTGGGTGTCATCTACTTGCTCATTTGAAGTGGATGCTTCAGTATAGTTTTCCTGGAATGGAGGTCTTATCTCTGGAGCAGAACTGGCCTTGCCAACGTTTGGGTTTTGATTTCTCCTAAAATTGGGGTTGCTGATAGGGTTATTTTGTGGTGCTTCCCATGATGACTTTCTCTCAACTCATTCTACTCTATCACCCAACCTCTTCATACCAGTGAGTATTGCATCCAATTTCTGATGAAAGGCTGAGGGTTCTTCTTTGAAGGTTGTTCTCTTTTCCAATCTTGCCCTGTTTCTTTTCGCAATTAGGTTAGCCTCTACTGTGACAACAACTTTTTGGGCATCTTCAAGGGTTTCACGGGCTCTTTCCTTTAACTGATATGTCATATCAGGGTCAAAACCATCAGGAAATTTGTACAAAGCTAAATTGGGAGGAGTTCTTAAATTCTGTGGTATTCCGTTATACACATTGTTGAATCATGCACAATACTCCAAAACGGTCTCTTGAGGACCTTGTTTGATTGTATCATATTCACCCAGTATGTGCAAGGGATCTTTCTTTTTTTCCCATCTGTTAGTAAAGGCTTGATAAAGCTCATCAGGAGTTGTTATGGTATTTACAACAAGTGATCTAAACCAGGTTCTTACATCACCTGTCAGGATCTGAACAAAAATTCTCATTCTCACACTGTCACCATCTATTTCATAGTTCTCAAAATGAACTTGCATCCTTTTGGCGTGCTGAATAGCTATGAAAGGGCCAATGGAGTCAAAATATGAGATTTTGGATTGGTAGTCCTGAGGTAGAGCTGCATCATTAGCAGGTAACTACAGGGGCGCATATCTATTAGCCATATTTGCAGGGTTTATAGGATTAACAGGGATAAACGAGACAACAGGAATGATTGGTACAACAGGGGTAACAGGTATGGAAGAAACTAAAGTGTTGGTCAAGGGAATATGTGCAGTGGATGAAGGTGTGAAAGGAGGGCTTTGAGATGTAGATGGTGAACTAGGGGAATTAGGGGTAGACCAGAATAGAACCTTGATTGGAGTAGGAACTGGGTTAGGGTAAACTGTCTCAGGATTCAAATCAGTAGGATTTTCCTGCCCTTGCTGCTTCCTAATGATTTTAGGGATTGTGTTAGGGTTTTCAAAAATAGTTGGTGGATTGGGGTCAGGATTTGACCTTATATACCGTGGATTATTCTTGGGAGCCAGCTTTTGAACTTGTTTTTTGAGTATTTTTTTGAATTTTCTTGTATCTGCAAGGACCAGACAAGATTTTGGAATGGCTGTGTATATCTCAAAGCTAGCATGAAGATTGACTGAAGCAGCTTTTATCTAAACTTGTTAATGTAAAATAGAAACAGTTTTGAAGGCTTTCTGGCTGACATTCAGGCTTCATCTATAGCTTTAGGAAATATATAACAATTAGAAAATCCTGAGGAAGTCCCTAGTGGAGTCGCCATTTATGTTAACACCCAGGTTGTTCCCTATGACTCCCAAGGGAATACGGCCGGGGTAACCACTAAACAAGCTTTGGAGTATAGGTGCTAGCCTACCTATAATCAGAGAGGGATCTCTCTTTAAGTTTTAGCTCTGTTTTGTTAAGATTTTAGGCTAGTTATAAGTTTCAGTTTTCTGTTTGAGACTTTGGTTGTGAACTGTTGTTGTGAGAAAGGCATGAAATGTGTGAAAGATGCTAGTCCATTGGGCATATGGAGTCAGAAATCTGAGACAGTCCTGGTGCCTGTGATGGAGAAAGTTTTACTGTAAGGCTAGATGGCTATTCTTAATATAAATTCTGATTAGTGAGTGAAACAGTGGGAAATGGAATTACAGACAGTGTGATAACAATTTGAACAACAATTTCTACTTAGTAGCATACATGAATTACTAAATAGTAACTGTGAAATATTCATGGTTTATTGGAGTAGTTAAGAATTCCAATTAAACAGTTGAATTCATAGAAAACATTTATAGTAAAGACAAATTGAGATCAGGGTGTCTCCATGGACAAATCCTGAGCTATTCTTTTTCTTTCTTCTTAGATTTAGAACAACATATGAGAGATGTGAGTTAAACAAATAATAAAACATTAAGAGAGATAGAGAACACTTATTATATTAAGCCATAGAACTAGAATCCTGTAGCATTCAATGGTTCCAAGACAACATGCATCAGTAAGACCCAATTCCTGTAAACTCCAACCTTTGTTTTTATTATTCTTCCAGAAATTACAGCCGAGTTCTCCTTTTTAACAAGAAACAACAACCACTGCAAGCTTATGCGAGGGGGAATATATACAATCGGTTTTACAAAATATCTGAACCGCTGAGTCACTTAATAAATTAAATACGCTCACCAACTTTACAAAATAGCAGATAAGGAAGTTATTGCTGCCCTAATAAATAGTCTTTAATTATGTCAGAAATCTTCTTGACCTTTGGAGGCCACTGAGTCGGTTGAGCGTTTTGCATTAATGCCGAATGATGTGTCTTTATGCTTTGTCATGCTGTAGCTTTCTCGGCCCTGTTACCTGTAGCTGCCGGTGTTGCTTTTAGTGGCCGAATCTTCTTGCTGAGTTGGCTCATTCCACTCTTCTCCAGTCATAGTGTATGCATCACATTTTCTGAACATGATGACTTATGTTTTTTGATGAAAAAAATTTGATGAAAGCTTCCTGTTTACAACAACAACTGTATCATTTTGGTCCACCACTCCTGTGTAGGCAATTGATGTCTCAAAATTGCATCTAAGGTTTCATCTGCCTCTGTGTATTTGTAGAAGTTTGGAGGCACTTCAAACAAATGTCTGATCTCATTCATAATAAAAAATAAGTTCTCTACTCTGTCATAGAGACTTTGCCCAGATGCTGGCCCTGTTACCTCTGAAGTACTTGATCCTTGAGTGATCTGATTGGTGGCAAATGTGTTCACCCTTTTTGCATAATTCTCATGTGATAGTAGTCTCCCTGCGCTGTTCAGCAAGCCAGGAAGATCTCTGCCCTGTAATGCTGCAAACTTATCCATGAATCTGTTGATTTCTGTTTGCATGTCCTGGCTTCTTCTATCCAATGTTTGTACCAGGCTTTTCAATGTGAGGACCCTCTTTATCAGCTGGATGGTTTCAGTTCTGTTGGAGATTCCTATTGCTGCCAGCTGAGGACCTGTGAGGTTATTAAGAACGTTGATCATTCTATTGGCTATCTCAGGCATACTGCCTAGAGATGCCCTTGCTCTATGGACTTCCTTCTGTGCTTTGCCTATGAGCTCAATTTGCTCATGGATAGTCTCAATATACTGCCACTGATCTGTTATTGATTGGCCAATGTTGGCCCACAAAACTGTGTTAACCTTAACCACCACTTAGTCAAGGGTGAGCTCTTTCTCCAGCTCCTTTATCTTCTCTTTGAGAGCTTTTATTTCTCTCCCTTTTTCAGCTACATTCTACTTGGATTTTTCATATTTTTCATTTAGCTTAGCTAAATTCTCCTTGGCTTCATTTAGCTCTGTCATCTGGGCTTCTAGGATATTGATTTCACTCATCAACGTCTGCATATCAAGGCTCAGAGCCTGGTCCGAGGTTGGTGCTGGTGCTGATGTTGATGGAGTTGTCTGCCTTGTGGGAGGAGCAGTAGTTTGTGGGGGCTCCTCAAGGTTTATGATCTCTGGAGGGGGCTGAGAAGTTTGACCTCCTTCTTTCTGCTGTAGGGCTGCCTGCAGTGCAGGCTCTGTCTCTTCTAGTTTCCCTTGTGTTTGCACTAGCTACTTGCGCAGTCCTACCAGCAATGTTGCTACATCCTGGTCCTATCTTTGCTGGGAAACCTCTTCGGTTTGAGGGTGAAGGGTTGTTGGGATTTTAATCATCTTTCTTAGAGCTGCAAGGTCTGCATCTCTTATTTTCAGCAGCGTTTGTATAACTTTTGGATCCTTTGGGTCATGCCCAAGCTCTATGATTATATCCTCCAAAGACCTGATCTTGTTGTCTTTGGCCTGAGAGGATGCCTTCTCCAACTCAAGTTGGACAGCTGTATTGTTCAGGCTGTTTTCCAACCTATTTGCCAATAAGGTTTTATCTGCCAGTGCTGAATATACCATCTCACCCGTTTGCTTGTGAATTTTTATTTGGTCCATAGGGTGGATGTCCTTGGCAAGAACCTAAATGTTGGTTCTTATATAGTCTGCAGCTGACTGTGGCTGCAGCATGGTTGGCATGAAATGACTCATGGTCATTTTCCCTTCTGTTATGTCGTAGGCTGACATAAGCCTCTGTTGATTGGTAGGGGCCATCTTAAGCAACTGGTTGTAGATCTGGAGCTTGAGTGGCTCTTTCTCCTTTTAATGTCGATGAATTGTTGCTTGATGCCTGTCTCAGCTCTCCTTTGCTGACTTGAGGAGCTGACCTCTCGTCCAAGGGTTCTTTCTTGTTCCCGCTGAAAGGAATTGGCAGATGCCTCCATGATCGGTGGGCCCATGCCCAATGATTGCCCAATAGGCATTTCTTCCTCGGAGAGGGGATTCATTCTCTGCCTTTTCTCCCCTTGATTTGTGGATGTGGTGAGGGGAGTCTCCTCTCTATCCCTCTTATTTCCCTTTTCTTCTTTCTGTGGAGTTTGCAGCACTGAGGCCTCCACTTTCTTTTCTTGCCTAGGAGGCCCATTCGCTTGAGCCTGTTGCTCAGTGGATATTGGGGCTTCAACTGTTTGTTCTTGCTGTATTGGCTGCCCCTCTTTTTGCCCTTTTTCTTGCTGTTCTACTTGCTTTTCTGCTTGTTGTTCTGCTATAGGAGGTGGTTGTTCCTGCTCCATCTGCTTCCCTTTATCCTTGCTTAATTCCTATTGAACAATTCCGGCTGCTTGCTGCTGGGCTGTAGAGGATGAGGCAGCTACTCCAAGTTGCCTTTGGTAGGAAGAGGAAACCTACCCACAAGTTTCCAAGTCAACCTCTTTCTCAATATTCTTTGCTTCTCTTTGTAGCATTTTCTCTCTATTCATTGGCTCTTCTAGAGTGCCCTCTTTCCAGCTTAATGAATTGGCATATTTCTCAATATGAGGCAATCTCACGTGAGCATAGCCACCCAATTTGTATTTTACCCTCCCGAGGGAAATGAAATGATTAGGGTCATAAGGTACCCATTGGAAACTGGTTTACAATTTGAGGGTCCTTAGGATCAAATCTGCTTCCTTCCATCCTTCCTCCCTTTTGTTGTATAGAAATGGGCCTAGCTGGTTCCTTACTTTTAGTTGCACCTTCTTGTTTTTACTGTGGAAATGGACAAAGTCTACATTTCCAAACTGCCTAAAATACTCTAAGGCAAAAAGTCTCATAGGGACATATCTTGGCAGCCTATAAGGGTTCAACTCACAGCCATATATTCTTATTACTGTATGGTGTTGGTAAAAGTACCAATCACCAATGTTGTAGGCATTTGAGAGGTGAAGAATCCTTTGCATCTCATCTGTCAATCTGGGAGGAGGGACACCCAATAACAAGGTCATAGCTGGATGGATAAAAAGGTCTATGAATTCACAGTAGGTGTAAGGTGAAAAAGATACATGATGAAATACTGAAGACCAAAACACTACAAACCTTGGGTTTCCCTGGGCATTTAGCTTCTTGAGAGGAACAGGGAAAGCATCGGGCTGATAAAAGAAGAACAAGTGATAGATGTACCTAGTTTATTTAAACACCTTTTCCCTTTCTAGATTCATCAATTGTTCATGAATCTTATTGGCAATATATGTAGCAAAATCATAGTGCACAGCAGGAGGCATTCCAGGGGAGAATATGGACAGCGTGGCCATAATGGTTTCATCAACATCCTCATATGACCCATAACCCAGGATGTAACTAATCATATCCACAAGCATTTTGCCCAGCTCATTGAGATATTGATATCCTATAGGAGGGGTTCCCACAGCTTCAAATTTTGGCTGAACAAATAACTGATTAATCTTGATGATCTTAGCACTGGACAGCTTGCCCCCTTTCTTTAGCAAGTCATTGATGGATAAAGGAGTTAGGGGCTTTGCAGTGTGAAAGTGTAGCATCTCATTAATGGCCTCAGGGGTGATATGGAACAATACTGAGCCTGAGGGGCTGAGAACAGCTCTTTGACATGGATCATAGCTGGAACGGCATTGATTTATCAAGTATGGGAGGACAATTGACTTGAGGGAGATTGTAAATGGGCAGGTTGGAGTCCCAAATCCCTAAGATATCAGCTCCACTGAGATATTGGGCTTTTAACTCATTCTGCAGGTGAATATTAAATTTGGAAGTCATGGCAGTTGAGTCTAGCATCTAGTAATCTCTATCACCCAGGGCCTTCCACTCTAGCTCTCTGTGTGGGGCATTCAGAGGTTGAATATTCAGGGCTACTGGTGTTTCCATGGTTAAGTAGTACTTATGACTTGTACTAGAACTGGTTTCAGTGGGCAGAACAATACAGAGGGGTATTTTTGCAAAAGTAAGGCAAATTGTAAAGGAAAATGGGGTAAACTGTGGTGATAATAGTGTAAAATGCTTAATAGAGAGTTAATTGAGCAAATGTAGGGACTAGTAGCACTGTTTTCCCGGTGAATTAGTGCAGTTCAGGTTTTAAGTCCACGAATGCGCGGACTGACTGTGAATTTAGGAAAATGTGACTAAATGTGGGCTTAGCAGGTGAGTTTCGACCTTACAACTGAAAACGAATGCTGGTCACCGGGGATTTGCTGGTAAATACAAGGTTCCTCACTCTTTTTAATTCAGTTTTGGAGAATTATGGACACAACCAAGCGCGGAGGGGATGCTTTGGATAAATACCTGGTGAATTGCCGGCAATGGTCACAAATGCATGTGGGTTGAAGGCGCCAACGGTCTTCAGGTCGATTTCTGCAGGTTGGCAACGGATGGTCATAATTTGCATGGAGAGGTGAGCAACAGTCTTTTTGGCAAAAGTGACAAAAAACACTAATTTTGGCTAAAATATGGACTTTTTGGGTTATTGGCGCCTTTTTTGGATGACGTCAGCATGACGTCATCAGGTGGGGTCAGCGTCGGGTGACGTCAGCATGATGTCATCGAGTGACGTGGTAGCCTGTGAGTGGTCCATGGGGATTGCATAGGTGGCGGACATGTCGAAGCGCTGGCGGGCGGGGGTGCTGACAGGGCGCTGAGTCGAACTGACGTGGGTGTGATGTAGCAGTGACGTGGGCAAGCGGTAAAGCACAAGCGGTAAGTAGTTTTCTCGGACCGCTCTGGATACGGTCATGGTATTGTCAGAGGGCGGCCCGAGAAGATATGGGGGTGACGTGTGGTAGAGGCCTGATGTCACCCTCTGACAGTTTCTCCGGCGGTAAGGTTCGGTGATCGGGGCCCGTCCGATATGAATGTGGGCCGTCGGATGGGAAAGCCCAGATCCGATGGTCGACGGGTTGATGAGATGCAAGGACAATACGGAATGCGGGGCACATAAAATATTATTATTTTCTAAAATGTGTGCCCAGCGGAACATTATAAAAAGTGGATTTTAATGGTTTTTTGCAGAGTTACGGGTTAAAATGGGATTTTACACAGGTTTATTTACAAAGAGGGTTTAGGTTATTAATCCAAGAAAATCTCGGATTAATCCCAAGATTAATTTTCCAGTGCTCTTTGGATCGCGCTCAATGTTTTAGCGTTTGAAAGCATTCAAAACGATACATAGAGCTATAATGCTTGGGGAAGGGGATATATAGATATTTTGGGTTTTTTGCCAAATTTACATAGTAATAGGGGGAATAGGGGGTATAAGGAGTTAAATAGTGATAGATTAGTAGTTAATATGAGTGAAAAAAGGTGGATGAGGGGGGTAAAATACTAAGCTGTTATATGAAATCAACTTAGTTTTTAGGAAGTAGATCAAAATGAAAAGAATTTTTACATAAGAAATGTGGCTCTTAAAGAAACAAGAACCAACAAAAGACTTTGACTTCTTTCATGAACATAGGTGGCATAGGGATGTTAGCCATGAATGTGGTGGGGGGTAATCTGGAAGTTAGACATGCTTCATTAAGTTGCTGTAAGACTGCTGAAATAGGAAATCTGCACTGGCACCATGTTTTTACCTTTGCTTAGGCCAGTGAAAAGACATAAACCATGCTTTCTGCAACCCCATCTACCTACCCACTCTATTGCCTAGCATTTTTTGTTACTCCAAGGAGGGTGCACTTAGACTTGCAAACCCTTATGTGCCTTTTCTTTTCCTTTGGATTTTTATTTTGATTTTCTATCTAAAACTACCCTTATTGCTTCCAAGGCCCCAGATTAAGCAGTTGGGAACCTTCATTCTCTACCTATCTACTTTACCTGCCAAGATTGAGCTGTTTGGACATATTTCTTTCTCTAATCTACAACAAAATTTTAAACATGGCATGACCCAGCTTAGGCTGTTGGATCACCCATTCAGAAGTAGGGCAGTATCAACCAAATGTAAGTATATTTCTTCCACAAGAATATGAGATCTTTGTATCACCAAAGTAGATCATATTGGCACTTCCCCTGCCAATCATGAAAAATGAAACCTATTGGTATAGGTAGCTAACATGTGACACATACCATAAAGAGTTGCATGTCAGGCAGCCCTTCCTCCAAATTAGTAGGTTCCTCTCTCGTTTCAATGCACGACAGATGATTAGGTCCCGTGTTCAGTAATCCTAGCTTCAAAATAACTTCAAAGTCATACTCCTGGAACAACAACAACCATCTACAAATATTCCCCCCCAACACAGGCTTATTGACCAAGTATTTCAACACAAAATGATCCATATACATCTTAAAATGTCCACCCAATAAATAGTGCTTAAACTTCTAGATCACGTACACCATAGCTAATCCTTCTCCCTCTCTGATTTGTGTTAGCACGGCCCCTAGCGCAATACATGATGTGCCCACGTTCACATGAAATTCCTTCTTCCAGTCTGGGAAGACTAGGATCAGCACAGTGACAATTTTATCTTTTAGCACATCCAAGATCTTATGACATTCATCATCCAACAGAACATAGCATCCTTTTTTAATAATTTATCCATAGGCACAATGATCTGGACATAGCTCTTGATGCACTTTCTATAGTATCTAGTATGCCCTAGAGTTGCATGCAACTATTTCACATTCCTTGGCACCTCCAAGTTTATTATCACCGCGATCTTCGTAGGGTATACCATCAATCCTTGTCTGCATACCATATTACCCAACAGGGACACAAAACAAAAACTTCTTTAGATTAAGTGTGATCTAGTATCTCTGACAAGTATCCATCATCAAGCGCAGACTTTCCACATGGCACTTGACCATTCCAAACATTGTCCAATCGTCAAAGTATACCTCCAAAAATTTATGAATGAAGTCTTTGAATGCCAAAATGACTACGCACGAAAATATTGCTAGCGCATTCTTTAGCCCAAAAGGCATTATAGTGTACTGAAAACATCCCCATTCAATCACGAAGGTCATCTTGCTTCCATCCGTAGGCATGATTTTGATCTGATAGTACCCAGAGAACCCATCAGTGAAAGAGTATGCTTCTTAGCTACCTACATTATCCAGGACCTCGTTAGTGAACGAGGTCGGGAAAGGATCATCCACACAAGCGTCATTTAATTTCCGGAGATCCACACATATCCTTATTTCTTCTTTCTAATTCTTTTCCTAAACCACTATTGGGCTTACCTAATCATTTTCTTCCACTGGTTCAATAATTCTTGCCATGAGCATCTTATCTAACTTAGCGCAGACCCTTTCCTTATACTTCGAATTAAGGCAGTAAGGTCTTTGTTTTATAGGTTTCACATCTGGTTTCAGGGTGATCTTCATGACACCTAGGTCTCCTATGATTCCCTTCCGGTCAGAAAACTTCATGGGGAAAAAATCCTGATATTTGTAGAGGAGCTCATTGACCTTGTCTACTATTGCATCATCCCAATAGTCCCCAAGCTTTGCAAATTTTGGCTCTGCCTCTGTGCCAATGTTGACCTACCTAGTTTTCAACGGTTTAGTGATGTCTGGATCCTCTATCTATAGACCTTCAACCTCACAGTGACCCTTGGTTTCCGAAATATTAATCTTTCTGGGATCCTCGTCTTCTTATTCAACGGTCACGTTATAGCATTCCAACACATGGTTCAATTGGGTAGTCCAATTGGGTTGAATCAAGTCCAAAGGATCCTGCAGTATCCTAAAGATTACTACTTCAACCTCCTGTAGCGCCTCGTCAACACAATCAAACCTGTCTTCAAAGTTGAATGTCATGATAAACCCCTGGCGCAAGATGTCCCATTCTTTAGTGCCATGGTGAAGCTCTGTTTCCAAGTACCAATTCATTGGTATGACAAAACAGATGCACCCATTCAGGCTGGAGCTCCGCTCCATAAGCCTTAGTCCATTTTGCCAAGTGATCACATGGATCATCCCTTCCATCATACTTATCTATCATCCACACTTTCCGCTGTCTAAAACATATTCATATCATCCTCCTATAGTCCCACCAATCACCGAAATTATCCTTGTGGATACCCCACCATCTTGCGAGCATAGCGTGCAGTACCTAGTCCAAGGCCCGGAAGCAATGTTTCTCTGACACTTCACTCTCAAATGCATCCAAAAAGTGATCAACATTAGTTAGCCCATCATAGTGAGGCAGACTCCTTATTTATGATGACATGCAGTGCAATTACCTAGTCATCATATTACAATGCAGTGTAGATACTTCATGCAGCTAGTTCTACTAGTGCTCTAATTCTTCATCCAAATCTGATGTGCAGGAGCTCTTGCAGTCCCATGTGATATGCCTGTCTGTTGTCAGATTTACCCAATCCTAGTCTCGCATCATTATCTTGTATATCTTGTCCAAATCATCATCACTTTCACAATCATGGACTGGCTCTTTATAGCGCGGTCCTTCTACAGGATCCAACAGCACCACTACGTGGAGCGACTTCTTTTCAAATATCATCTTCTGCTTCTTCAATTTGATTACCCCATTCATGTTAGTGGCCCATTCAATTCCAAGGAGCACAGGTTAAGGATTGCTATCATCCACAATCTCTATTACCTCAAAATCTGCTAGTGCAATCGTGCTTTGGATGTGAGTTGTCACCCCTTGTAGCCTCCCCATCGGGATAATTTTCTATTGATTCACCATCCTTAACTAGATCGGAGACCACTAGAGCATAGGTCTCCCCATTCTTTACCATGTCTGCTTTGGAAAAACATTCGCATTGAACCCCAGATCCAAGATAACTTGGTCCATCTCGTATTCCTTGTTACACTGAAATTTGTCACCATGGCTATCTGCAGTTAAATAGCCATTTTGTCCTCCTTGTCAAGCCTCAAACCTTTGCTCTTCATGTCAAACTTCAAAAAGAGAGAAAGTCACTTTAAAACATGTTTATCTCTGGGTACGCAGGTTCTCTCTACCTTGCCTACGTGTACGCACTCAAAACACACTGTACCTGCGTACTTGTACGCTCTGTAAGCTAAAGGTTGGGTGCGTACCCCTGTAAAGGTCAAAAGGCGCGAGTTTCATCTCTAAAAAGTTACTTGTGGTCACTTCTAGAGCCTTCTAGAAGAGTGTTTGACGTGTATTGAGCGCC
>APFE030197845.1:0-14525 GCA_000404065.3 Pinus taeda | reverse complement strand
GAAGGGTTCTATCTACTAGCAAAAATTTCAAGGATGGAAATTTATTTTAAAGCTTGTAAACCTTGTCTAACATTAGTACTCCCTAATATGCATAATGTAAATTTTTTAATGATATTTTCGTAAAAATATTCAGAGTTCTAATGATTTTTAAGATAAAATAATTTTAAAGTATAAACCTTGAGAAAATAAATAAATCAAATGTCAAAATTGAGAAGTATTTTTTATTTTTTATTTTGAAAAACCATGGAATATTAACCCACTCTAAATATTATGCCCAAAAATTTTCTCTACTACTTGGAAAATTATCGGGCTTATTTACATTGGAACATTGTTTATTATACCAAGATCTCTACACTATCTGTAAATATTATCTCAATTTTTTCTCTACTTAGTCTTGCCCTTTCCTCTTCAAGGGCGATTTAATTCCCAAAGAATGAGAACTCAACAGGATTCTTTTGTTATACCTAACTACTTTAAGAATTAAATATGTTAATTTTAAGTACCCTACTAAATATATGTGGGATTTACCACTTCCTTACTTGTATGGGTCTATAACTATGCATAATCATTTCTAACTTCTTTATCTCGTATTATTGTTGGGAAAATTTTCTTCTTGTTCACATTCACTAGCAATCTAAGAAATATATTGTTCCTTGTTCCCATTTGCTAGCAAGGCCACTTTTTTCATGTAGAAAAGTTGGACATATATATTTTAATTTGTGCGGTCCTATGAATTTTCATTATGCTAATGAAAATAAATGTACGAATAATTATGTTGATGATTACATTGGAATGTGTTGGTTGTACTTATTGAAAAGTAAATCTCAAGCTTTCAAAACTTTTAAGGATTTTCATGTATGGATTGGATATGAGTCATAATCACATATTGGATATGTTCATACTATTAATGGAAGATAACGTACTGTAATGAATATGAAAAATATATTTGCAAGCATGGCATTCAACAGCAGAGCATAGTTCCTTACAATTCTCAACAAAACTACGTAGTTGAAAGAATGAACATTACTATATTGAATATAGTTTGCTCAATGAGGATTTTCAAAAGTAGAACATTGATGTTTTGGGATGATGTGATTCTATGTGAAATTTATGTGAAAATGTTATGTCCATCTCACACTCTTAGAAAAGACTCCTTGTAAAATGTGGTATGGATGGAATCCTTCAGCAAGCCATCACAAGGTCTTTGGTCCCTCTAAATTCATTTGTGTTTGTTATAGTATATCCATTCTTTCATATTGGGTATATTATTGTAATTCTTTACTTCTAACTTTTTCGTTGCAATGTATCATACGTTGGTTATGGTTCCCTCAAAGGATTTCAAGATAATTTCTATTTTTATCAATGATTTCAAAATGAACTACCCTTCATACATGGAGTTCCTTCCAATATTATACAAGATTTCGATAATTTTAAGTCTATAATTAAACTGTAACTCGATTCTCATCTCGATATAATTTTTCTTTGTACAAGCATATATGTATAATACTAATGTTACTCCATTTACAACAAAGTATCGGATTGAAGGATGTCATCTATATTACAAAGGTTAGACTCTACTTATCTCAAAACCCTCTATAATGTTCCTTGCCTAATTAATTTAGAGTGATTCCAATCCAAACTAAGGAATTCCTTTCTTGTGTGTGTAGGTTATTCTACGACTAACTCAGGTTATCTTGTGACATTGTTTTGGGGTAAAAATTTATGCAAGCTTTTTCGTCTACTCTTTTGCCTTCAAGTACTTATCCAACACTTCCTCTTTACAGGGTTTCAATGTCGGTTCCTATTTTCGCTTGATGTTGGCTAGAAGGAAATTTGATGTTTTTTAAGTGTGAAGAAAATTCAAAACTACCTAGGGCTTTTCCGAAAAGGACTGACACTCAAAACAATGCATATATATATATCGATTTCAATTCAAGCGATTTACCCTCTCTTTGCTAGTGAGAATATTTAATTATGAGAAAATAGTTTTGGTTGTCTTATAGCCCCAACAATGTAAGTATTTATTTTTATTCATAAGAACAATTTATACGATATATTTACTTGTTACTGTGTGTAATGAAGTCATTCCATCAAAATTTTGCAATACTATAATATTTGTTCTATTTATATTCTATGAGGACACCTTAGATATTCATGTGAGCTCTACATTTTTTTTTTTGCATAATGATTGTAAATAAGTTACTATTACTATCATTTTCTTTGAAGAAGAGAATATGAAAATTAGGCAAGAGGTGTTTTGAACACTTGTCATGGGAGCTTCTGAAGCTTGTCCTTTAGGCCCTAGTAATACTTTATCCAAGGCTACTTGTTCCATGGCCAATTGATATGATTCCAATCCTTTGATATATAGCAAGCTAAACTAGGTATACATTTATTTTTCTACAAGCTAAACTATTTGTAAACTTATTTTTCCTAACTCCAATAGTTATTTTCTATAGTAGCTTACAACAGACTATATGTTTACAGGTGAATAAGGGTTACTATGTATGTTTATATATTTATTCATCGAGACAAGATTCTTTAATTTACTATATAATACCCTTTTGCATCTTTTCCCACATTCAAGTGTATTCTTTTTTGTGCATGTTTATATATTTATCCATCCAAACAAGCTTATTTAATTTCTTATATAAGATCCTTTTGCATCTTTGCACACATTTAATTATATTCTTTTTTAGAATATAATTATCTAAGATTTTCTTGTTGGAAATAAGTTAAAGTCTATTTCATTCCTCTAACCAAGAACTATGTTTCCAATTAGTTCCACCAAAGCTCTATCTCCTACTTCCGAGGAGAACAAACAATAGTCATTTCCCAATTTACATTTGCTTGACCCTTAGCAACATCTTGCTACTTTTGGGGTAGAGTACAATCATTCTTTCCCAATACACCCTTATCTTTTATACAACCCATTTTATCTCCAACAATCCGTTCAAGTGAGTTTCGCCCATGACTTTTTTATTTTTAGTCATGTGTTTTCTTCTTCTTAGGGATAACTCATTCCATGTGAATTAGAAGTATAATATGACATGTAATACTTTAATAATTTTTCAAGAATAATAACACAAAATGCCAAATTTACTTTTATATTAATAAAAATAAATATTTACACTATCATATGTCACATTGCTTACCGACTTTGACTTGTTAGGGGCAATTGAATATTCAATTAAAAAGGTCATAATATAAATTTACCAAGGGTTATTACAATTCACTTTTTTAATTAGAGGAAAAATAAACACCTTGAAAATGACATCATTGGCATGTTTAAAAAAGAAAGTTGTATAACTCTTAAATGAATTGTGGGTTTCCTTTGAAAATTAATTTATTAAATTAAACAAAAATATAAATCAAAGGATAAAAGGTCAACTCCAGATTTGTATTTTTGAAATATATTTTGATTAAAATATTTGTAAGCAAATTAAATTGAACATAAGTGACTTAAAATAAAATATTTAACTTTTTCCTGGTTTTCTTCTAATATTATGATATTATGTATGCGTAAAATCATGATAGAAAAAGGAAAAAAGAATACAACAAATAAAACCTAACTAAACAATAAATAACACATTTTAAAATTCTATCATTATAAAGCATCAATTTCTAGCAAATTAATTTCTAAAGTACATAATTTCTTGCAAATTATGATAAATGTTTTGTGTTATATTTTTTGAAATTTATTGAGTAGTTGTGCTTGCAAAAAGTTTATCATTATAATCATTTGTGATATTATAGTTATTTTTATTATTGAAACATATGTTAATTAATAGATGTTATGATAATTTGTAGAAATAAATGGGATGTTATTAAATTGAATATCAATTCGCACCTAAATTTGCACATAAAATAAGTTAATTCCCAAATTCAACTCGTTTAAAGTGTATTGTTATATACTATCTTTATGTATGGGTAAAATCATTATATATTCACAAACACAAAATAAACTATAATCGCAAACATTTGAAATTCTATCATGAAACATAAAATTGTAATTAATTATAAGAATGTATTAATTAAAAATAATTGTTATTTTAAAATATACACATTGAATAGTGGTTGTTACAAAAAAAGATATATTTTCATTCATGATGTCATGGTCATTTACCAAAATAAGTGATCTTTTATTAAATTGAGCATAGATAAGCTATGAAAGCATTCAATTAATTTGAAGTGTAATTCTTGCATTGGATACTATGCATGCTTAAAATCATCATATAAGTTATTTCTATTAAGTGATTCTAATAAAAGCTTTTTTGTGTTCAAGAATTTATAGAAATACAAATACAAAAAAAATCCAATACATTACATAAAATAAAAACACAAACATCTTAAATTCTACCATCACAAAACATGGATTTGTAACTAATTATCAATATATATTGACTAAAAATACTTCTCAAATATGCATTGAATAGTGATACTTACAAAAATCCATAGCCATTCACGATGTTATGGAAATTTACAAAAATAAATGAAATTTTGTTGAACTAAATGCTAATCTGAACATATATAGTTTAGTACACATTCAATTAATTGGGACTGTAATTCTTGCATATTATATTTTATGTGTGTAAAATCATTGTAGAGGTGATTTGTGTCAAGTAAATTACAGTTTGGGCAATGACTTCCATACGGGATATTCTAATTAAATCATTTCTTGTGTTCTAAAATTATACACAAACAAGAGCATAAACAAAGAAACACATAGATTTCATAAAATAAAAACACAAACATTTAAAATTCTATCATCACAAAACATCAACATGTAACTAATTATAAAAATCATTTTAATTAAAATCACTTATAAAGAGTATTGTGCATTGACTAGTGACACTTACAAAAATTTAAATTCATGCATGATGTTGAAAAAATAAGATTTTATTAAATGAAACAACAATTTAAAGATTAGTAAGTTAATATACAAATTCTACTCATTCTAAAATTAATTTTTGTATATGATATTACATGTGTATAAAAATATTATACGCAAACAAACAACCATACACAAACAAAAGTGCAACAAACAAATGCATAGCATACAATAAAACCACATACATTTAAAATTATATCATCAAAAAACATCAATCTGTAAATTAATTTTTAAATTATATGTTTATTTTATTTGATATATTTTTTATTTTACATTGAATGATTGTGGTTAAAAAAATATTCATGCTCATAGTCATTTGTGATGTTGTGATTATTTGTATTGTTAAAAAGTAAATATTGATTAAAAACAATCATGAAAACTTGTGATTTTCAAACATACAAAAACTCGTGATGATTCTTACAAGGAAAATCTATAGTCATTGTTACTTGTGGTATTGACATGGTCATTTGTATCTATAAAACTTATTGACTAAAAATATTTTTGAAATTTTGATTTGATTCTAAATATACTTAACAAGTTATAAACTCCACCCATCTTGTACGATAAAAAATTAATTTACTAATACACTAATTATTAACTTACAGTCCTTGAATTAAATAAAAAAATTGAGTAAAATTTAAGATAAGAATATATTAATTAAAAAATAAAACTAGAGATTGATAGGGGAACTATGTCAAGAGGACAAGCTCGGTGTGATGGCTAAGGATTCTTAGTCCTTTTGCTTTCCTTATGTGGTCGGTTTTCTTCAGACATCAAATCAACCTTCTATGTCATCGCTAGGGCATGATCTCATTGCTCGCGGGTTTGATAATGGAGTTTTTGAATGGAGTTAATACTGTTTCAGTCTCCTGTGTAGGGATGGAGACTGACAGCCCACGCTGTTAGTAGTATCATTCACCAAATCATCTACGGAGAGTATATTCTCACACCATACGTACATGATGGAATATAAGGAAGAAAAGGGCATCACATTCATGAGTTGGGAATGGACCTGTGTAGTATTAAGGTGACTCTAGAGTAGAAATATTATACTTGTCTACTCTTAGTCAGAAAAGAAATATCAGTCAAATCTGAAGGCATAAATATTGGCTACATAAGTCAATATTCCACCTCGAAAACTTCATTTCATAGATCCTTTGTTAAAGATCTCAGATCTGGATATTCTCAATCCCCTGAGCACATTAGGTTGTCGAAATGGAGTAGCATTGGATGTGAAAAGTCTGCTTCGTTTTTTGTCAAACAAAATTTTCGTCGATCAAAGTGGGTGGGTTCGGTGGTTTTCCCATCACTTATGAAGTGAATACTATCGCAAAAACCCATTTCACTCTTTACAGATCCACACTTATCCATTTATTTTACTAAAGGTCTGTGCGACTTTCAAGTATGGGCACTCGATATGGTAGCCTTCCAATTTTTTGTAAAACCCCCAAATGTAAAATCAATATTATTTTGGGTTCAGGTCACAAATCATTTCAAATCATCAAAGCACAATATCATGCACACTCTGGGTATCCCAATGCTCCTACAAAGTATGATCTTTACAGGAAAATCAATGTAGGAATATGTGATATTACAAGATTATATCATCCTCCAATCATCCACCATCATATTAAACTTGAGGCTTCGAGGAGCATCACCTCGACTAAGAAATTCAAAGGGCACAGGGGGATTGTTCAGATCTAGTATTCCCAAAGGAGCATAATCAAATCAAGGGCAAGTATATGGAATCTTTTTGTTCATAGATATCCTCAAAGGAAAATGTGTTGCCTCAACAACACTAGATCAAACACACAATATACCCAACCCCTACATAGTGGAACAACTTAATCAAATCCAAGTATTGACTGTAGATCTACCATAAACAAATTACTTGTACACAACATATGAATCTCAAGAAGTACTATGCAGATTCAACACTTTTTGGCCAAAACCAATGGATTTCATCCATTGGATATTCACAAATTGGACAATAAATTGTGAGATTCACCTTTGCTCCAGGGGCTTCGTCATAGTAAAATTTGTATCATGAGAGGATTTTGAATATATATTTCAAGAGGGTTCATGGTTTTGGGGCTTTGCGTGACTTTTTATCACCCGTTGGTTGCCATATTTCGAATCCCATATAATTGTAGTATCTCAAATGTTGGCTTGGGTTAGATTGCATAATCTACCCCTACATTTACGGTTCCATAAAGTGATAGAATCCATTGGGAACATATTAGGGTGATACATAAATAAATATACACAAATATTTGAGGAACAAGTCTACACAATCACCAGAATTTCTTTGGAGCTACACCTCAACGAAGGATTTTAGGATCATATTCTCTTGACACACAACAAGCAGTGCTCGACAAGGTTCCTAGATTTTGAGAACACAACATTTAGATGTTGAATAATCCAAAAAATGGGACATCCACAAAATCCGTGATCTTATGGCAAGAAAATGCCTTACATGAAGAAGAAAACAAGAAATAAACCCGAGGGATGGAAATTCCCAGAGAAGTTGCCTGTCAAAGAAGAGAACGATGAAGAGATGCATCCTCCTACCAATAAGAAGCCCAAAATACACAAGAAAGCATAGAAGAGGGGAGCATCAATCATGAAGTTTTAGGATCTCCAACACACACATCGTGGCAAGAGATGATCCATGTAGTAATTCAGAAAGGGGACTCAAAATGTCATCGTGAATTTGAAAGTTCAGATTCAGATAATGAAAATCCAAGAATGAATGAAGGGACCCAGCTATAGCTTGTAACGACCACTCCTTCCCAGAGAGAATGGAAAAAAGTCAAAAAGAAGAAATGGAGAAAAGGGTGACATGTTTACCACCATTTGGAGTTCTATTTTTGGTCTTTGTGATCAACAATTTTGTTTCGCGCATTGAATGCATTATCAACATCTACAACATGTAATTTTTCTTTCATTAATAAGATTACAATTTTTCCCGAGGAAAAAAATTATATAATTTATAAATAATTATAAAAGAATCTGAATTTCAAATCCACATTGAATAGTACAGTGGTTTAAAAAAAAAAAGACTTTGTCATTAATGATGTCATGGTCAATTACTAAAATAAGTGAAATTTTTTTAAATTGACCATGGATAATTTAATGCAAGCATTCAATTCATTTGAAGTGTATCTCTTGCATTGAATACTATGCATGCTTAAAATCATCATAGAAGTTATTTGTATCAAGTTTATAGACAATTTGTTTAGTGACCTTCCACATGGTACATTATAATGAAAGTTTTTGTGTGTTCTAGAATTCATAGACATATAAACACAAACAAAAGAAAAGACAAACAAGTAAATACATTACATAAAATAAAAACATAAACATTTAAAACCCTATCATTATGAAACATCCATTTGTGACTAATCATAAATATATATTAATTAAAAATACTAATAAAGTAATTTTATTCTCAAATATGCATTGAATAATGATACTTACAAACAAAAAAAACAATGGTCATTTGCAAAAATAAATGAAATTTTGTTAAACTAAATGCTAATTTGAACATATATAGTTTAATACACACTCAATTAATTAACTGGAAGTGTAATTCTTGGATATTATATTTTATGTGTGTAAAATCATCATAAATGTGACTTGTATAAAGTCAACAGTCAATTTGGGCAATGACCATCCATTCGGCATATTCTAATGAAAGCCTTTCTCGTGTTCTAAATTTTATACACAAACAATAGCATAAAGAAACAAACACATACATTACGTAAAATAAAAACACAAACATTTAAAATTCTATCAATATAAAAATTCTATCTAATTATAAAAAAAATGATTAATTATAAAGCAATGTTCATTGATAGTGGTGCTTGCGAAAATTCAAATTCATGATGTTGTTGTCCTTTGTAGAAAAAACAATATATTATTAAGTTAAGCTACAAGTTAAAGATCAGTACTTTAGTATACAAATTCTACACATTGGCAAAGTATTTATTTTATATGATTACATATGTGCAAAAAGATTATACACCTATAAACATAACAAACAACCAAAGGAAAACAAGAGCGCAACAAAAATGTACATAGCATAAACTAAAACCACATACATTTAAAATTCTATGCTCATAAAACATCAATTTGTAGATTAATTTCTAAATTCTATGTTTATCTTGTTTGTATTTTATCATCATGACGAGGGACTTTTGAGATATTTTTAAATTATCATTCAATGATTGTGATTTCAAAAATATCATTTTCATAGTCACTTGTCATGTTGTGATTATTTGTATTGTTCAAAAGTATATATTGATTAAAACCAATCATGAAAACATGTGATTTTCAAACTTTAAAAAAATGATGATGATGCTTACAAAGAAAATCCACGGCCATATATTTTTGTGGTATTATAACAAGTTATAAACTCCACCCATTCTGTACCATAAGAAATTAATTAACTAATAAATTAGTTATTTATTTTGTTTAAAGTGGCATTATTCATTTACTATTATCAGTTTATTTAAATAAATTAATAAATTTATAAACTTCTTGTTAAGTTGGAAATGTTTTATTTTAAAATTTTAAGTATATTTCAATAAAATTTTAGAAATTTTAGAATATATATATTTGGAGCATGAGGGAGGAGGAGAATGGAGAGCGGGGAAAAAATGAGCCCTAGGGTTTTAAGCTCCTGCAAAGTTGAATTCGTCGCAATCGAGCTTATGCATGTTTTTGTTGATCAAAGGAATCCACATAGTGGGGTATTGTTATTGCAATCGACATCAAAGGTGGAACAAAGATCTACAAGAACCATAATGGAATGGATTCGGCTAATCCAAGTTGTTGGAAATATATGATCTGTGCAGAACATGGGGACTTGGCTCATGGGTTTTTTATTCCTCGTGGAATCATTTTCACACAGGTTCTTTTACGCATTCTCCCAAATCCACCATATCTATTTTTCTTTATTTTATATTTCATTGTGGATGATAGTGGAATGGAGATGATATGTAGAGCTCTATTAGGGTTTGGAGTCAACGGGTCCATGGCATCGATTGGGCTTGCAGTGGATCTCATCCCATTTGTGCCGTGATGTATGAAGGTTCCATAGATGCTGGAGAAAATACTGCGAAGGTGTCGAAGGGGAAATCCCAAATGGATGAAGCTGATAATTTCCTCATTTACAGAGGATCTATGTAGCCATCATGGCTCTGAAGTTGCACTGTGCTTTGTGCTGATATGTCATGTTGATGCCTAAGGCCCCAAAGAAAGATGAGGAACCAAATATTGGTGTAAAACCTGTGGCTCCAAATGTGTTGGCTCTCAATGCCAAGATCCAGCTACAGGCACTAAGGCTACTTCTTCGAAGATCGTTATAAATTCTATCCCCGGGATCTTCTACCAGGTTGCAAAGAAAGTCAAAAAGGAGTCTGGCTACATGGAACATGGCAATAGTTTCTTGAAGGAGCCCACAGAGATCCCATTTCATTGTGGCACACCTAAGGCTACTTGGTCATGCCACCTCCAGATAGAATCAAAACCCTCATCACTCGTAAATTATTTTTGATTTAAATCTTTTATTAAAACCCTTTTGGAGATGTCACTACTGATCTGGGTTCACGCAGTAGACTGTGTGATGCATTTGAAGAATCTTATCTCAAATCATTTTGGATATCGAGATAGATTACAATATATGGGGGCAAAGCTCTCCAGGATCCTAAACCTCTTAGATAATACAATATTTTACCTATGTCTCCTATAATTTATGAATAATGTTCATCGAATCTTCAAACGAATTTATGCCCAGTAGTGGGCACCTGTAGTTTGTTATAAACTTTGACAATAAAGCGGCATGTTCCAATTTGACAATGAGTGGGGTTGTTCGCCTTCGTTATATTATCTGACAAAAGGAACCTATTACACTCTGGTATGTACGGGAGCGTGTTCTATATTCCGGTATGTACGGCGCATGTTTTATATTCAGCTATATTCATGTATGTATGAGATTTAAATATATTTTGATATATTTTTTATTTTTTTAATATGTTATTAATCATTTCAAATTTTATTTTGATATCTCAATATTTTCATCTTTCAAATGACATGCAAAGTGTCCCTATATTTCACATTTATTAAATGAGGGGTTTTAGTGAAACATTAATATATGTATTATGTTTTTATTATACTTCGATTGTATCTTTAAATTCCATTCATAAAGAGAGAAATGAGAATGTATTGAAGTTTTGCATAATTTTAATAGAAAAATATTCCGTAGACTAAACATATCAATGAAAGTTCTTCAAATTGAACTCAACATCACAGTTCAACAAAAGGCTTATGGATATAACTTAGCATTGATTACACAAAACAAGGAGAAAATGAAAACATTAAATATTAAAAAAATAATATTACAAATATATGTTTATGCACATTAATGTAGATTTTAGCGATTGGAAAACAAATATGGGAAAACATAATTTACAAATTTCAAATACATATAATTGAATTTGTGACAACATATGTATGCTTTCTTAATTTCACTATGTTGATAGGAGTGTATACCTTGGAATTGGAATTCTAGAATTTTAATTTAATCATCAACAACTAATAGATTGATACTAGGATTATTTTTAGTATTAGTTGTGAATAGATAGTTGAGATTTATTTAAAATGTGGTTTTGACACTTTTTCATTATCAATTTAATTAAAAAGATTCTTGCAAAGATTTGACTAGAAAATGATTTGTTTGTTTTATTATAACCATTGCACTCATCTAGTCAATGGTTTGATAAAAAAATATAGAAATCAATATGTGATAACAATTAAAACACTACACCCATTATACATGTGTCATTGTCGAAATTAAAAAAAATCGTAAAAGTTAATTGAATTATAACTTTATTATTATTATAAAGAAATTTAATGTAAGGGTTATAAAACATATAACAATAATTTTAGCCATGTAGATTGACTCCCACTTCCCGTGTGTCACAACTCTTACCATATGTTACAACTCTTACATAGTAAAAATAATTTTTTTTTTAATTACCACGGACCTAACTCTACCTACCTCCATTTAATATTTAACTCTAAATATTACTACAATGTATGAATGGTTGCACATATAAAATTGTTACGACCCGTTAGTCGATTCATGAATTAATATAGATATATATGTATTGAGACATTTCATGCGAATCCATATTGTCATTGGGCTGATATGGTGTCTTATCGTTTCGGCATTTACGCCGCCACCTGGCCCTGGAATTTAAGGCTAACTTCGCGGTTCCAACGTTCATGCACTGTTAAGCTCTACTTGCTGTCCGGAGCTGATATAGCTCTCGGAGATGGAGCCACGGTAGCTGGGATATTAAATTCTTGCAGGTCGCCCGTAATCCCTCGGGATCACGCCATGAATTTGGACGCCCAGGATTTCACCTGGAAGATCGACAGTGGTAAGGTTTTGGCCTGGAATAAAAGAAGTTTGGTCTAGGGTTTTTCGGCATTTTCGTGATGTCTGCAAGGCAGAGCCTATCGGCTCGGATCTCCTCTGATTATACCAAGGCCGCCTCAACTCGGCTCCTCCTTCACAGTGGTATACCCACAGTTTCATTGCGTTGTGACCTACCTGGAAAGAGACCGTTGTTGCTATTCATCTACAGGAGATAACCCGGGGTTTTCTCATCTGATATTCGCCTGAAGGTAATGGCGATTCTTGTTTTAATTAAATCAGTATGTTTTATTTTCTTAAACCTACATTTATCAAACCCTAACGGCCGGTTAATATTGTAAAAGGTTCAGGATATGGAGTGCGAGGTATGCTGGTGGAGGGTTCCCTGCACTTCCAGTCTTCTCTGCGCATTACAGGTAGGTCTCCTCGCCACGGTCTTCAGTTTCTTTTATGGGCTCACTGGCTGAATATGATTTTCTTTTTACCAGGAGTCTCATCATGCTCTCTTTCGACTGGTCCGAGTTGTGAATTTCTTCAACAATAAGTCCCGGTCATGAAGGGTTTTATCTTTATTTTATTTACCTTGTCGCTTCTGGTAGTTGGGTTCAGGGTTTGATAACCTGACCCTTTCCAAACCCTCTCGGGTTTCAGAATCTGCAATGGACCAATTTTCATGTATGTTATCGGGCTTAGCCAGTCGGCTTACCCCCTTATAGCGTCTTTTATACAATGTTATGTATCATGCTCGGCTCCAGCCTTGTATTGGCTTGCACGGTTATTATTTGCTGTTTGAGTACTCTGTTCTATATAAATTTTAATATTTATTCCGGCTATGATCTGAGGTTTGCGCAGACTGAGGTTACTCGGTCGTCGGGTTAACTGTGATCTTAGGAGGTTCATACCCTGTCATAATAGCTACTGATTTGGTTGATTCATTCTCAGGACTGTACATCTATTTTCTTTTCCGTTTCCTCAGAGATATATATATATTCCTGTATTTCAGGAAAGATGCATTTCTAATTTCGATTTATGGTTTTAGTTATGTTCCCGGTTATCATTTAAAATGTATCTCTAGCTTTTCGAAGTACTGGTTTTTCTTTTCCGGCAGAATGCTTTCATCGGTTGATTCTTATTAAGGATTTAAGTTTATATCGATGTCGGCCCTGCCAGCAAACAATTCACGATATGGTATTGATGCATATATTGTTCTTCCATGGTTGAAGCAGAGTTTTCGTGAATAATTATTTGTTCAGCGTATAATACATGGTTTCTATTTGTATATGATTGCTTAACTTTTACCATGCAGTCACTGTCAACTACTTATGTTGGTCGACTCCGCTGATGTTATCAGGGTTAAGTGTTGTAATGTTTTAACCGTTTGTTAAACCCTCGGTCCTATTTGTTAGCCAGAATACTCTGTTGTTTATGCTACATTTGACGGTTGTCTGTACTATGTATCTCACATTTGCTTTTCCAGGTATTGATGTCTAAAAGACTGTATTAACAGTCTAATTTAAACTATGCTAACATGATTGTAAAATATATCATATAAATTCTTCTCGGTTCATAATCAATAGAGCCCCGAACCTTATCTGTTTATTTCCTTTGTTTGTTATCTACGAGTTGGGCAAATTGTAACATAACTAATGGTTTAATTCTTGAAGGCCGTGTTATATTATCTGTTCAGCTTATGTTATTTGTTCATTTATAGGAACCAGAAATCCTACAGACTTGTACTAAAGTTTTCTTCCAGAATAATAAAGTTTTACTTTCCAGATAACTAATATTCTGGGAAACTGAATAACATTGCTTTCTTTTTTTTTTTTTACAGATAATTAAATAACTTTCTTAACAAAAAGAAGATTTCTATAATGATAATGTAGTCATATTTCACTTACCTGTACCACGTCCTCTTCAATTTTCTGCCTGAAACAAAGACTCATAAACAGCTTGTTAACCTCCCATCCACGAGATCAGTCGTATAGACTTGATTCTCTCCCCCAAGCTCACTTGCAGGCCTCTGCCTTCTGCAAGGTAATGCACACTATTCAGCTGTGCAGTATTGGGCACTACAGTGCTGGGACTATCTGGTCCTCACCAGACATAGTACCCTTTTCTTCTTGCTTCTGTCTCTAATCTTTTCCTGCCTGTTCCTTAACAGCCCAGGCTTCTTTTCTTCTTTTCCATTTC
>APFE030197844.1:0-127506 GCA_000404065.3 Pinus taeda | reverse complement strand
TGGTTAAACCAGAGGAAGTATGTCGAGACAATACTGCAGAGGTTTAATATGCAGGATAGTAAACCGGCGAAGGTTCCTATTCCTGTAGGTGTGAGGTTATCTGCTGAACAATGTCACAAGACACAAAAAAAGGAATAGGACATGTCTCATGTTCCATATGCAAGTGCAGTCGGTAGCTTGATGTATGCAATGGTTTGTACTAGACCAAACATTGCACATGCAGTGGGAGTATTGAGCAGGTTTACGTCAAAACCAAGGAAGGAGAACTGGACAATAGTGAGGCGGGATTTCAAGTATTTGGGTGGCACTAGTGATTATGGTTTGTGCTACCAAGGAAGACCAGGATTGGACAGAGTGTTGGATATTCATGGCTTTGTTGATGTAGATTGGGCTGGAGATCTAGATCAGAGAAGATCTACAAGTGGGTATGTGTTTAGTGCAGTTAGTTGGATGAGTAAGAAACAATCTGTAGTGGCACTATCAACTACAGAGGCAGAATACATGGCAGCCACTCATGCAAGCAAGGAAGTCATTTGGTTGCAGAGATTGTGTTCAAGTATGGGGTTAGTACAGGGAGCTATAAGGATAGACTGTGACAGCCAAAGTGCAATTTTCTTGGCAAAGAACCCTGCTTATCATTCAGAGACAAAGCACATTGATGTTCAGTATCACTTTGTGAGGGATATGATAGAAGACAAAAAGGTGTTGCTGGTAAAGGTGGACACTTTGAAGAATACTGCAGATGCATTGCCAAAAATTGTGAGCTCTGAGAAGTTCTCTTGGTGTAGAGAAACAATGGGCGTTTTAGGGCTGGAAAAATGACTAAGCTCTCTTGTGGCCCCCTGTGAAAAGAAAACAACAAGTGGGAGATTGTTGGGTTGTGTTATATTCTTTCCATGACTAACCGAAGCAGTGAACCGGGGGGTTAGAGGGGGGGTGGAACCCCCCCTTCGTTGCGTCGATTACGCAGCGGGGGGGTCACAGGGGGTGCGCCGCCCCCCCTGTCTAGGGCAACGCCCCGAGAATTTTTTTTTTTGGACCCTATATTAGGTTGGGGGAACCTACCTATGGTTTTCGGTCCATGGTTTTGGACGCGATGGTTTTCGGTCAATGGTATTGGATGCTTCGGCATGTATAAATATGTATTATAACATTGAAAGGAACATAATGAAAAATCAAGCTGGTTTTCCTGGTTTTGGGATCCAGTGGGAAATCTCTATATATATGTGTTTTATGTGTTATTATCTCACATTTTTATATTTCCTGTGATTTAGAATTCGTATGAAGGTAATTTCTGTACGGGGTTAAAACCTACACATACGGCCTCCTTTGGTTGAGGAAGTAGAGAGGTTCAATGGTTGCCTCAATCCCCTGGTACATGGCTTTAAATCCAGGCATGGTTGGGCACTGGTTTGTGGGGTGGTCTTCCTCACAAACAAAACATACCTATATTGAGTGAAATGGACACTCATTCTTAGGATGCTTCCTCGTACATCTGGGATAGAAAATGTCCAAGGCCCTCTCAACTTCCTCTTTCTTTTGTTGGATTAGAAAGTATCAAGTTGCATGGCAATGGTCTGCCTCATCTCACTTTTGAGGTCTTCCATTTGATTAGAAAACTCATGCTTGGAGAAGGTGGTACTAGCTAAAAGTGGATTCCCCCTACCTCCTTTCCGGGCTGCCCTAGAATGGTTTCTAAACATAGCCTTTATGTCCTCATAAGGTAGTTGGTAGATGTCTCCTCTAGCTAGCAAATAAAGGGTATCTAGCAGGTCTTCAGGGACTCCTCGAAGCAGAACCAACTTTAGATATTCATGGTCAAGTGTGCACCTGGCCCATTTATAACTAAGTTGGAACCTTTCCCCGTAGTCTTCTAAAGACTCATCATTTCCAATGGTCATCCGGAAGATCCCTCCCTTTGTTTCTTTTGACCTACAGTAGTCTCGGTATTTGTTGTTAAAGGCTTGCTACATCTGAGCCCAAGTGGTGATATTGTTTCCAGGTAACCCCATGAACCAACGCAGTGTTGCATCCTTGAGGGTAGAAGGAAAGAGTTTCAACGTTTGCTCATCCTCGGCATAGTCATAAGTTCGAAAAAGGACAGCAAACTCAAACAGGAAGGTATCGGGGTCTTTAGTGGTCAATCCATGGAAGTGAGGTAAGGCTGAGGGACTTATGTTCTTCATTTTCATGTCCCCATTGGTCTCTCAGATGGGAAAGGCACCTTCTATTCTCTCCTCATCTCCTATACCGTTTCTGTGTTCAGCCATGGTCTCAAGAGGGATGTTCTCTTGCTCTTCTTCTATTATAGGATCTTCGTATCTCTCTGGAGGTTCACCTATAGGTTCTTTTGGATCACAACCACCAAATAAGAGAGAAGGGTGACTCAGTGATGTAGTGGGGGTGTTGGGTAAGAATTTTCTGGTATTGTCTCTATTCCTACGAGGCATGAAATGAAATATTTTTTGTTGCTTTTGTTTTTTTCTGCTTGTACGTACAAAACTAAAAGAGATTGAATTGCAATTAACTAAAATCTATCTTTCTAAAATGAAAATGTGGAATTCAAGTGAAAGCATGAAAGGACTAATCTATTTTGCTGAAATGAAATTGCAGGAATGAAATGTTAGGTTACGCTTGCAGGATTGAAATTGCGGAATTGAAATGTTAATCTATGCTTGTAGAATTGAAATGCTAATCTATGCTTGTAGAATTGAAATGCTAATTTGCTCTTGTAGAATTGAAATGCTAATCTATGTTTGCAGAATTGAAATTCTAGTCTAGGAAAGCAGGAAATGTCTAGTGTAATTTTGCGGAAATGAAATTGCAGAATTGAAATGAAATAAACTACTTAGCAGAAGGTTGTAGTGGAAAATAGAAGAAAAGAAAAAATCACCAATACTATGATGCTTCTCTGACAACGGCACCAAAAATAATGGTGGTCTCTAGTATTGCAGCAATAATGTTGCAACTCCTGGGACTCCCTTCTTTACTTTTATCAACCCGGTAGTTCGTAACGAACTTGGAAGTGACGACGCTATATGCACAAGTACTAGCTCTTGCCGCAGTTGTCACTTGGTCACCTGGCACAAGTCTGCTAGGATCTTAAGCCAACTTCTATGAGCTCTGAGAAGAATCTTTTTAACTGATGGATGGAAGTTAACTCAAAGGAAGCTAATCTACTTTGCGGAAAGAAACTGAAAATTTGAAAGGAAATGCAAACCCTAGCAAACCCTAATTTTACCAGCTATCCATACTGATGCAAGAAAGAGGATGCAAGCTATTGAAAGAGATGCCATTGACTTCTAGGAAAGTAAAATGCATCCGCCTAAGCTACTTCTATGGTAAAATCTAAAGAAAAAATCTTTTTTTATTTTTTGAATAAGTTGTCAGAATTATCATACATGTGATTTAATTGTTTTTGACTATGAAGAGGTGGATTGGCAAGAGGAAATTCTTGCAGGAGGTTAGGAAGGTTCAGAGAGGGCCTAAAGGGTCCCTATCATCCTTCCAGAGAGTTTCACAGAGTTTGGCTATCAAGAAACCACTTTCGTGAGCTTCTACAGGAAGTCTGCAGGGGTTCTACAGGATGTTCTGGAATTTCTACAAGATGTTCTGTAATTTTCTACAAGATGTTTAGAAAGGGTATTTTGGAGGACTGATGGAGGAAGAAAGGTGAAGGAGTGGGTATGGAGCTCAGATGAGGGTGTGAGGAGGTTCAGGACTTGGTGGATGGAGCTGAGGAGTGGCGAGGATGGTTGGATTTGTTCAAGGAAGAGTAGAGCAATGTTGCACAAAAATATGGGAATTTAGGACAAAGCGAGCGAATATGGAAAAAGTAAAGCAAGAATCTAGATTGGAGCATGGAGCAAGTGGGATTGATGGCATATGGGTAGGTAAAGAAGTGTTATAGGCGCTCTGCAAGTTATTTTTCAAACTGAACAACCAAAGACTTGGAAAATCAAGGACCAAATTACTTTGACCTAATCTGACCTAGATAATAGCAAAGAAAATGAACAACAGCCTATTTGCAACAAAATATTGTGAAGTAACTATGCAACTAAGCAATCATGAACCTAAGAATGCAACCACAACTGGTATCAACTTCAGCAAATGAGAATTTAACACTAATAATTGCATGGTGAAGCAAAGAGAGTGTTTTTGGTGGCAGCAAGGTCACCTTGGTCCCAGCTCATGATCCCAATGAGGGAGAGGTGAGATCCGAGGTGCTTGATAGCCTTTCTCTAAAGATATTCCCCATTATTAACCTATCAAATCAATCTAAACATGAAAAGCCTTCTTAATCATCAACCATGAGCTATGTAACTAAGAAATATTCTAATCTACTTAACATAAATTATTTTGCAAAGACATAAAAAACAAATAACAATACAAAAAGGAAGCCTTAGCACTTGGGTTGGGCCCAACCTCAAGAGCTACACGCTCCTAAGAAAAAATCAAAACTTGCCAAAGAAATCTGCCTTCCATTACTAAAAAATAAACATGTCACAAGAAAGTTGTACAATAGCACCTACAAAAATGAGCTGAGAAAATACCAACACTCTAGTGCAAAAACACAACAGTCCAAAAAGTAACCTATGAAGGCTAGAAGCCTTCCTATTTATGCACTACGAGGGTCTCCAACAACCCTCCTTAACTCAAGGGGCTCGACTGCTCAAACTGCCAGTGATCAGCCACTTTACACAAGACTGCTCGGCTGCCCTTGGGAATCCTTTTTGGTGGCCCACTAAACTCCGAGCTGAGGATGGAGATTTCGAGGAAGGGGCCATTTAATGCAGGGGAAACCCTTCCTATGAATCCTCACCCTTGTTCCTTCATGCTTGGCTGTCATCTGGCTCATAAATGCTTGGCCTTGGTCCAAAATTTGTCGAAAAATCTGCATTAACAACGTGTTAGCCTCCTTGGTCAAGTGACTATCCTCATTCGTTCAACTAACATAAATATACTTAAAAAACATGCATAAACTATGAAAAATGGTGGATTGAAGAAGAACAACTAGGAAAAATGAGCTCAATAAGTTACCCAATTTTGGGGCTCATCAGTGTGCACTTGTGTGGGTTGTACATCATATGTCCATTCCCATCGGGAAGGGTGGGAACTCAAGTTGTTCCACCCCTACTGATTGGCTCTCATTCTGAGCTGGGGTTTTCCAAAGCATAGGTGCATCATCCTTCTACATCCAATTTGCTGGTAAAGGTGGACACTTTGAAGAATACTGCAGATGCATTGACAAAATCTGTGAGCTCTGAGAAGTTCTCTTGGTGTAGAGAAACAATGGGCATTTCAGGGCTGGAAAAATCTAAGCTCTCATGTGGCCCCCTGTGGAAAGAAAACAACAAGTGGGAGATTGTTGGGTTGTGTTATATTCTTTCCACATAGTTAACAAGGGGGTTTGAGGGGTACCCATAACCCCACTTTATGGGGTCCGGGGCAGCGCCCCAGAAAATTTTGGTTTTGGACCCTATGTTAGGTTGGGCGGACCCACCTATGGTTTTGTGCATGATTTTCGCACATGTTTTTTGGACGCGATGGTTTTCGGTCCATGGTTTTGGACGTGATGGTTTTCGGTCCATGGTTTTTGATGCGATGGTCTTCGGTCCATGGTATTGGATGCTTCGGCATGTATAAATATGTATTGTACATTGAAAGGACTATAATGAAAAATCAAGCTGGTAATCCCGGTTTTGGGATCCAGTGGGAAATCTCTGTGTATACGTGTTTTATGTGTTATGCTCTCACATTTTTATTTTTTTATGTGATTTAGAATTCGTATGCAGGTAATTTCTGTACGGGGTTAAAACCTACACTGCTCCAAGATCCTTCATATCAAACGTCCTAGAGAGTTGAGCCTTTAACCTATTGATCTCTTCCATGCTTTTGCTTGCAATAAGCATATTTTCAACATACAAAGCTAAGGTAATGAATATGCCATTGAAACTTTTAAAGTATACACAATGATCATACTCACTTCTTATAAAGTTCTGGCTCACCATGAAGGAATCAAACTTCTTGTACCATTGTCTAGGAGACTACCTTAGACCATACAATGATTTCCTGAGCTTGCAAACTAATCTTCTGTTGTGACCTTGTACAAAACCTTCTGGTTGTTCCATATATATCTCTTCATTCAAATCACCTTGTAGAAAATTTGTCTTAACATCTAACTGTTCTAACTCAAGATTAAGCAATGCAGTTAGTGCCAACACAGTACGAGTAGAAACAAGTTTTACAACTAGAGAAAAAATCTCATGAAAGTCTATACCTTCAACCTGAGAATACCCTTTTGCTACCAATCTCACCTTATACCTTTTGATACTTCCATCAAATTTCCATTTCAGTTTGAAAACCCATTTGCATCCAACAACACTTCTCCCTTCAGGAAGCTCTATAAGATCCTAGGTATTGTTCTTGGCTAAGGAGTCCATTTCCACTTCCATAGCCATTTTCGATTTTTTGCTATCTGTATCATCTACTACTTCCTGATAATAAGAAGGTTCCCATCTTCAGTAATCAAAGAAAAAGATGGAGCAAAATCTTCATACCTTTTAGGAGTTTTCCTTTCCCTTGTAGACCTTCTTAGAGCGACTGGTTGCTAAACTGGTTCAGAAACTTGAATTGGTTCAGAAGCTTCAACGGCTTCCTTTGTGTCTTCAGCATCTTTTTCTCCAGAAGTCTCTCCTTCCTTTCGACTGTCACTGAAAGGTCTAGCCTCCAACTGAACTCAATGGTTTGGTGATACCTGTGAACTCTTGTTCAATTCTTTCAACATTTGATTTTAAAAGTGAGGATTCATCAAATGTTACATCTCTACTAATGACTATGCTTCACAATGTAGGATCCCACAACCTATGTCCTTTCACTGCATAGTCATACCCAACAAAGACATAACATTTCGACTTTGGATCTAATTTTGAATGTTGAATTTTCAGAATAAGAGAATAAGCATCACAACCAAATATCCTCAAATGTGAATAGTCACAAGACTGACCTGTCCAAACTTCTTCAGGAATTTTGCAATCAATTGCTACTGAAGGTGATATGTTAACCAAATAACAAGCAGTAGATGTTTCTTCTGCCAACAACTCCTTTTGCAAGTTAGCATTATTGATCATACTTCTAGCTCTTTACATAAGAGTCTGATTCACACGCTCAACAACACCATTTTGCTAAGGAGTATAAAAAGAGGTTTGTGTCTAATAATTCCCTCATCCTTACAATATTGTTAAAATTAAACTAAAGTGAACTCACCACCATTGTCATTTCTTAAACATTTAATATATTTTCCTGTTCTTTTCTCTACCATTGCTTTAAATTGTTTAAAGACATTGAATACATTAGCTTTCTTTTTTTAGCATAAAGACCCAAACTTTACGGTAGAAATCATCAATAAAGGTTAAAAAATATAGAGCACCTCCATATGACACAACAGGGGATGGTCCCCACAGATCAGAATGAATATAGTCTAAAACATCTTTACTATTATGATTTCTAACTTTAAATCTCTGTTTACACTACTTTCCATACACACAATGTTTACAGAAATCTAACTTCAAGGATTTCAAATCGGGAAGAGATTTATGATTCATCAATATCTGAAGACCTTTCTCGCTCATATGACCCAATCGTTGATGCCATAGACGAGTACCTGCTTCTTCTTTTTCTGATGCAACCGCTACTTCACTGACCTGAGTACTTCCTTCTAACCTATAAAGATTTCTGACCTTTTCTTCTTTCATAACCACAAGGGCTCCTTTAAATACTTTCAAGATGTTGTCCTGACCTGTAAACTTATAACCATCTCAATCCAACACTCCCAAAGAAATCAAATTTCTCTTCAAATCAGGTACATGTCTAACACTAGTTAATGTTCTAACTATGTTATCATACATCTTAATCCTAATATCTCCCATCCCAACAGTATGACATGACACATTATTACCAATAAACACAGAACTACTTTTTACATTATATGAAGTAAACCAATTTCTATGTGGGCACATGTGATGAGAAGCACCAGAGTCTAACAGCCAGCTATCTAAACCCTGAGAGACATTACATTCAGGTGAAGTTTCATCAATCATACATAATTCTTTAGCAGATAAAACTTCATCTATTATACCTGAATCGACCTGATTCGCTTCCTTCTTCGGGTTTTCAGATTCCTTTCATTTCCAACAATCTTTCTTCAAGTGTCCAATTTGATTGCAGTTCCAACATTTTGCCTTACACTTCTTTCCCTTCGATTTCGATCTAGAAGACCCCCTTGGTTTTTCTCCTCTTTCCTTTGAGCATCCTCTAGCTACCATGGCTTCTGATGCAGCTGTTTCAGTAGTGGATTTCCTTCATACTTCTTTAGACATGAGAGCTCCCACGACTGATTTAAACTTCAGAGAATCAATAGTGCTCAAGCTAATTGAGGTTATGAAGTGATCCTATGATACGGGCAGAGAACACAACAAGGTTATGGCTTTATCTTCTTCCTGTATTTTAACTTCCATATCTGTTAATTGACATATAAGTGTATTAAAAACATTCAAATGTTTTGCAACGTTTGAACCTTCTTTCATTCAAAGACTGTATAATTGTCCTTTCAAATAAATTCTATTGGTTAATGACTTTGTCATATAGAGCTTTTCCAGTTTACCCCATAATCCTGAAGCTTTAGTCTCTTCAACAATATTGAAGAGAACTTCATCCGCCAAGCATAACCAGATGGTACTGAGAGCTTGGGCATCCAAGTCCTCCCAGTCTGAAGTAGTCATGGTTGCAGGTTTCTTTGTTGCCCCATCCAATGCCTTATGCAACCCTTGTTGCACAAGCAGATCCCTAACCTTCAGTTTCCAAAGAGAAAAATTTCTCTTTTCGGTGAATTTCTCCACCTTGAATTTTTCATTCGACATATTAGCCATTTTTCTATTTTTCCTCCTAGGGTTTCACTCTTTCAGTCTAGGGTTTATTTCCTTATTTCTCCCAAAAACAAAAAACAAAATTTAACTAGATAAAACCCTTTGAATAAGAAATTTTTTTTCTTTCTTTCAATTTAAAAAAAAACTGTCCTTTTTCCCTTCCATTTACTCACATCCACCCTTTTATTTGCTTTCTGAGGAAAAGAAAAAATTTCTGAGACAATTTTGTTTTTTTCAGAAAATACCCGGATCCACGTTTGTTAATCAGGCACTGGCAGCACGCAGGACAAAGTGTTTCTTCAGCACACACTTCCTCTCTACTCTAGCATGCAGAGAATTCAGCGGATCAAACAAGTTCAGTACGCACTTCCTCTGCAGACTCTGCCTGGTCCTATTAGGTAGTACACAGACTAATCACGCAAACAACACACAGCCTCTAGTCTTTACACGCAGAGGGTGGCAACTTCAAGCTTTGGCGACACGTAGAAACTACTCCATGCTTCTCACGCAGAGGGGATAGTATGAGGAGGGTTTGGATTGGTCTCCTTCTTACGCAAACTCTGCCTGATTCTATTAGGAAGCACGCAGAACAGACCAGCAACGCTCATGCAGCAAAGAACTCCACCACAATAGTGTTCCACATAGGCAGCACACAGGGCAAACTAGCAACACGTAGCACTTGTCTTCAGACAGAGGCTAGCAGTTCCTCCTCATACAGAGAAGCACATAGCCACTTCGATGGCTGCACACATAGACTCCTTGACAGTTTCACACGTAGATTCCTTGACAGCTTCTCGACAGCTTGAACAGGGCCAACAATGACTCGACATAGTGTAGACAGGTTCCTTCCTTCACATGCAGGGGCGGCACTCTGATGCGTGCTTAGCGGCACAGACTTTTGCTAAGTAGCTTGGATTTCTCGTTCTTTCCCTTCACACCTGTGGGCCTCCTTTTTCCCTTCACAACTATCGGCAGGGAAATAACCTGGCTTTGATACCACTTGTTGGTCGAATACAAGAAATAATGAGAATAGAATTACACATATTCAGTAATACATTGACCAAGAAAAAGCACATAACAGATTTGGAACTGAAACCAAACACACAAATAGATACACAGGATTTACATGGTAAAACCTCGACAGGGTGTCAAGAAAACATCCACTGGGCAAGGGATTGGAATCTATTAATTCAACAATGATTCTCCACAATTACATTTCTTGGGCATTCACTAGTTTTATACTAGCCACTTCCGTTACATAACTACTATTTCGGTATAGAATTGACTAGTTACATTTTACCCAAAATTACATAATTTGTTGTCAAACTAACAATTTTTAAGATCAACCTATAATATTCCTAGAACAATAACCGCCAATATTTGTATTGCTTATTTCTGTTCCATATATTTGAAGAAACGAGAAATATTTTTATCAACATTCTATATCTACTTATTGAGAACGCAAAGCTGGTTTCTTATTATTATAATCTATTTAGTTTTGTTTTTTACTGGGTATTAGTTTGTTTTTAACCAAAAATTTATGATGCTTATACATAATTTAATATTAGGTATTGAATTTATTATTTTTTTATTATTATTTAAATTTATTTATTTGTAAGGTGATGTTGAGGTCTTATTATCGGTTCGTCATTAACTTTCATTTTTATTAGTTACTAATTTTTTGTTTTAGTTTTAAATTTTTTTTTTTTTTCTTTTTTTTTTTATTTCTATTTCATGAATTTATAATTTTTTCACAATTTTTCAATTTAAGATCACTTATTATAATATTAAAAACATATTTTGATAAATTTAATTATAACCAATTATATATTATGTTTACTGTGAGGAAATCTAATAAAAATAATATTAGAATAGTTTTAGAACTTTAGATTTGAATAAAATTGTTAGTTCTAATTTTCTTCCTTCTTTCAGCAATAAGGTTGTTAATTTCTCTAGGTTTTCTTTTGACCCCCCAGTCTTTAGTCTTTTAGAGAAGGGTTTGAATTTTTCCCTTGCCCGTAGAAAGATCTTGGTTGACGATATCATCTGTGACATCAAATATGGTATTAGAGACTTACCGGAAGTCATTAAGGATATCATCAAAAAAGACAGTGTGGTTGTCCTTAGAAAGGCAAGGGCCCCCAAGAACAACATCACTAAGCTGAAATTGATATTCTCAAGTCGTTAAACAATAACAAGGATATTTTTGTTCTCAAAGCCGACAAGGGTGGGATTGTAGTTATTTTTGATAAAGAGGATTACAAGATGAAAATGTTGGATCATCTCTCGAATAGTGGGAGCTACAAGGAACTTAGTAAGGACCCCTTGAATAAGATTTCCAAAAGTGTGGCTCTTTCTATAAAGACCAGTAGCTCATTCATCTCATTCAGTCATACGCTCATTGAGAGAAGCCCTCTTACCCGCAGAATCTATGGACTTCCTAAGATCCATAAAGAAGGGGCTTCTCTGAGACCCATTGTCAATTGGATAGGAGGGCCAGTTTATCTTCTTGCTAAATATTTAACAATGAAGCTTAAGCCCCTTGTAAGTAATACTAATTCCTTTGTCGAGGACTCTGCTTCGTTTGTCAATGAGGTGAAGGATTTCAGGCTTGATCCTGATAACAAGCTTGTGAGTTTCGATGTGGTCTCCCTCTACACTAATATCCCTATCATCGAGGCCATCAAGGTCATAAAGCATATTACAGATCTTCATACTGCTAAGTTAGTTGATATTTGTCTTACCTCTACTATATTTTCCTTTGATCGGGAATTCTATGAACAAACTTGTGGTGTTGCCATGGGTTCCCCTCTCTCTTGTGACGGCTAATCTATTCATGGAGGATTTTGAATCAAGGGCCTTGGCCTCTTCTCATCTTCTACCTCCGATGTGGAAGAGGTTTGCGGATGACACTTATGTCATTTGGTCCCATGGCAAGGAAGAGTTGGACCTTTTTTTCCTTCATCTTAATAATCAGTCTAATTCCATAAAGTTCACAATGGAATTTGAAAGTAATAATAGTCTTCCCTTCCTTGATGTCATCCTCTCAAGGAATGAAGATGGATATTTTTCTCATCGAATCTTTCAGAAGAAAACTCATAAAGAGAAATACCTTCATGCTAAATCTCATCATTTCTCAGCTCAAAAGCTTGGTGTTCTCAATACTTTAGCAGCTAGAGCTTTAAGGGTTTCTGATGATAACCATCTCAATGAGGACAAAGCACACCTCTTGTTTGTTTTCTTTAATAATGGTTATAGTAGACACTAGTGTATTAAGGCTTTCCTCAAAGTTGAAAAGTTCCTAAGGCTAAGAAAGAAACCAAGGATCATTTCTCTATGATTCATCTCCCTTTTATCCAAGGAACTACGAAAAAGATTGCAACAATCCTAAAGAAGCATAAGGTTCCTTCAACCTTTAGGCCTCTAAATACCATCTGAAGCACCCTAAGATCCGTTAAAGAATCTGTGGACCCCAAAAATATGAAAGGTGTTTATGTTATCCCTTGCTCCTGTGGGACTCCCTACATTGGTGAGACTAGCCATTCAATTAATCAATGGATTCATGACCATGCAATTGACATCAAGCATGGCAGGCCTCGCTCCTCTACTTTGGCAGAACATGCAAAAAATTATAGGCATTACATTTGCATTGAAGAAGGCCATGGCATTGCCAAGGTTAGTCATTTCCATCATCATAAATTTAGGTAGGCCTTGGAAATTGAAAAAAGGCTCAATAATTTAAATAGAGACGATGGTTGGAATATTAGCATAAGTTGGGTCCCTACCCTGTCCTCCTAGTTTGTTTATGTTTACGGATTTTGATTTTTTTAAGGTTTCATGTTTCTATTTATGAATTTTTTTGTTTCTATATAGGTATTTTCATTTAATGTTAATATTCTTTTAATCCATTTTCTAACCTTAAAAAAAAGTTCCCTCCCATTTTATTGTTCTGTTTTAATTTTAGTCTCATATAATTTTTATTTTTGTTATAGGATCTTGGCTTATTAATCAGGTATTAACTTTATATTTATATATATATATATAAAACTGTTCATTATAAGAATATTATTTGATCTTATAATCATTATTAATATATTTTAAACTAATATAATAATAATAATAATAATATACTCCCTTTGGCATTGTCTTGTTTTAATTTTAGTCTCTTTTAATTATTATTTTTGTTATAGGATCTTTACTCATTAATAGGTCTTGATTCTTATTTATTTTATTTTATTTATTTCTTTATTTAATTTTTACTTTGTTCCCTATATTTGGTTGACTTGGATTGTTTGTTTCTTATTAATGTGTTACACACACACATATGTGTGTGTTTTAATTATTATTATAAATTATAATATTATTGTTCCTAAACAAGAAGTTATAGGAATATTATTTGATCTTAATAATCATTATTAAAATATTATTTTTCATAAACTAGTCGTTATATGATATTTTGGTCTCTAAATTGCCCTCGATTTAAGCATGTGTCATTATCTGCTTCTTTATCTAGTCCTCATGATCAACCACACTAGCTGGCTCAAAACGCGTCAACAAAATTTTCTCCTGTGTGATTTCTACTGCAAAGACTCTTCGTAATTAGATACACACACACACACACACACACACACACACACACACACACATTAACAGAGATAAAACACACATATATAGATATATGTATGTTAATATAATTAATATTAGTTAATTACATTTCTTAATTTTTGGTGATGGCATTCAATAATACAATATTTTATTAGTTCCTTTATTTTTGTGATGAAATTTTTGTCTTTGTTAATTTTTTGTTTACTTAAGCTATATTTAAGCCAATTGGCATGTACTAGCTGCTATGTAGCCCTTGTTCTTATCCATTTCCTTCCAAAGATTTTGAATTTTCCATTATCTATGAAAATTCAAAGCAGTATAATGGTTCTATAAATTGTCATCTTCCCTTATAAAATACTTTTTGTGACACCACAATTTCCCATAGATGAAATAAGAAAACAACAAGATAATAACTGAAGCTTTTGTTGTAGAGACTGCAATTATTGGTGCCCCCAAAAATGGTTGGAAAATGAGCCATCCACAAGTTAATAATGGTGGCATGGAGAGATATATTGCTTGTTGTTACATTTATGTCTATTAGCATAATCATATGAGAAAACTTACCATACTTACGTCTCATTTTATCTAAGTTGTATGGAAATATTTTGAAAATGAAAATTAGCCTATGCCTATAAAGCCATGTTAAAATAGCTAAAATCTAGCTTGGTTTTAAGACATGATTAAGTGTAGACCACCTTGTTACACTTATGACCATTGTAGAGGAGTGAAGAAATAATAAAAATAATCTCCTACTTTGTTTGGTTGACTTAAAAAAACTTTTGAAATTATACCTAGGACAAAGTGTCTCTTGAGTTGTGACTCCATGTTGTGGCAAGATGCATGAGAATGTTATTCAAGTTTAGGAACACTAAGTTATGGTCAAAAGAAATTAATTTAACTATAATATCATAGTCAAGTAAGGTTGTCCCTTGTCTCCTACCATTTGAGACATATATATTGACAAGTTAGAAGAAACTTGCTATTATGCGCATCATTCTTCTTTTTTATGCTATTGATATTGTTTTTACAACAATGAGTCTTTATGATCTTTATAAGTAATTATGATAAATGATTTCTACTCTAATAAAGGTATATATATTAACATAGAAAAAATGAAAGTTGTGATAATTAAACCCAATAATATTACCTACAATACATATGTGTATGATAGTAGCAAATTGCACCAAGTGCCTTCATACAATTTTTTTACAATCAATATTCATAACAAGCTTAATTTAAGTTATAGCATTGAGTAAAAGCTAATGAAGGGTGGAAAGCTTATTATGGACATAAAGTTATATAAAATCAACTAACTTGTATATATATATATATATATATAGATATATATATATATATATATATATTATATATATATATATATATATATATATATATATATATATATATATATATATATATATATGATAGGAAAACCTCCTCTTTTGACACCTTCATTACTTATTTTATTTTATATAGATGTGAAGTTTGTAGAAATTATTGTGTAGATTCAAAATTGCTCATCAAATTTACTAAATCACAAGACTCGAAGCTACTCTACTAATCCTCAGAAGTTAATTCACAATCTAGAACACAAATGATAGATATGAAAAATGAAACATTACGCATGCATAAAGATTTATCTACGGGAAAGAAGCTTCTTGAAACCCCTTCCTATATGTATTGCATTAATCAAAGAATAGAGATGAATACATATGCTTACTCAAGCCTGCGCACAACCTACAAGTTTATAGTCTATCTCTTTGCTTGACTACCTGACTTTGGCCAACACTTAAACAATTTTCAAGCCCTCTAAGCTCCTATTTCCTTGTGATGCTCCTTGCAAAATTTAGCCCCTATTATTTAGGAAATTCCTTCAATTGGAATGTGCAATTCTCTTGATCCTTCCTCTAACTGCATGCACCACCTGCACACACAAGAATAGTCTACAACTGATAGTACACTTCCTTAGAATCTCCATCTCAACTGGGTAACTCGAATTCTCTACATGAAACAATTATTTTGGGCTAATTGATCAGTTAATTGGTTGATAACTAAGTGTGGCTGAAGCTCCACTTCCACAACTTGACCTCCACTAGTTCTTGTAACAGTTAGAACTAGTTTAACTAGCCATAACTCAATTTAATTTAAATAGATTGTTAAAAATTTTCAATCAATCATATTGAACTGAACTTAATCTTCCCCAACTCAAATTAATTGAGTTAACTGAGTGATAAGTGTTATGTCATCACAGTTAACTACCTCCAAAATTTCTATTGAAATGGAAATTTGAATTTTCTCTAGTTTGACCAAGGCAAAGTCAAACTGAGATTTTCTTGTTGCATTTTCAACACTCTCTCTCAGGAAGAAAGGGATCATCAACCATGCATATCCTACACATGTGGAACTCAAACTTCCCTCTTAACAAGGCCTTTGAGAAAATATCAGCATCTTGTTCCTTTGTTGGAATGTATTGCAACAACATTATATATCTTAAAATCTATTGATGCATCCCCTAATAATGGACTCACTTAGTAGTCTGAAACATTGGGTTCTCAAACTCTAGAACAGGTCATTCCTCCTCTAATAAACATTATCCATCTCTACACATAATCCTGTAAATGGTTATTCCATATATCTATATCCTTGGATAGATTGTGAAGAATAGGATTTTCAGAGAGTTTGTTGCAACTCTGATTCTCACAGTAGATCACAGTTGGGTCCAGCATCTAATCAAACATTCCAACAAGTATATTTCTCATCCAAATTACCTGACATGTTTCTTGACTTGCAGCCATGTATTATGCTTTTGTCAAGCTGAATGCCACAGATCTTTGCTTCCTAATGTACCAAGAAACTTTTGTGGACCCAACACTAAAAATTCCACCTGATGTACTTTTCCCATCTAATTGACTCCCCACCCAATTTGCATCCTTGAAGCCACATAGCTTCACACCCTCTTTCCATAAGTACTATAGTCCAAATTGGGTAGTGCCTCTAAGGTACCTTAGAACATTCTTAGCTTCCCCCCAAAATAGTTTGGTTGGCCTAACCATAGCTTGGATTAGCTAGTTGATAGCATAGCACATATCTAGTAATTTGTTCACAAGATACATTAGTGAACCCACCAACTATCGTTAAATAATAACATCCACTTCCTCACCTAAATTGGCATCCTCTCTCCTCTCGTTGACCACTAGAGGTGTCTCCATGGATTTGCATATGTCCATGTGGAACCTTTGAAGTATCTTGTTGGCATACTCTCCCTAAGATACAAAAATTTCCTTATCATCCGACCATACTTCCAATCTCAAGAAGTAGTGCATGAGACCCATGTCCTTCATTTCAAACTCTCTTGCAAGTTGTTCCTTACAATATCTGATCAACTACTCATCACTAGTTAAAATTAGGTAACCAACATATAAGACAATAATCAACAATTTAACTTCTACCAAAATATGATATAGGCTTTCATCCGTTTCACTTTTGGTGAAGCCCAAATTAGTGAGATAGCTATCGATCCTAGTGTACCAAGAACATGATACTTGCTTGATACCATACAATGATTGCTCGAGTCTACAAACACGAGACTCTTGATCAAAAGTGTTGAAGCCTTATGGTTGCTCAATATACACCTCGTCCTCAAAAACTCCATTGAAGAATGTTATTTTCACATCATTCTAGTGCATCTTCCACCCCATATATGCAACCAGAGCAAGGATTGATCTAATGGATGAGTACCTTGTTACAGGAGAAAATGTCTCCTCATAGTCAATCCCATCAACCTGAGAGTACCCCTTGGCCACAAATATGGCCTTGTACTTTTATATGCTTTCATATGCTACATGTGTCACCTTGAAGATCTATCTTGAACCAAGAATTCATTTGTCTGCTGGTCATGGGACCACTTCCCAAACATTTTTGCTTACAATGGATTCGTACTCCTCCACCATTTCATCAACCCATACAGGTTTCTCTACTTCTTCCTTGAAAGAGGATGGCTTAGACTCTACAAGCTTAGTCATTAGAGCCATGTAGCCAATGCACCGATCTGGTGACCTTCTATGCATGTGTTGATTTCAAGGAGCACCCACATTCTCCCTTGCATCCTGCACAAGTCTCTTAGCTTCCGTAGTTCTTTTCATGCCTTCTCTGTATGGTTTTGCTTGAGTGGTTGTCTCCACTCTTTTCTCCTCAATTTTTGGTTTCTCCATAACTTCTTTAACTTCCTCCTTTGGAGATAAAATCTCCTCTTCTGGTGGGATCTAAAGCTCCCTCTCAAGAGAGAATTGCATGGATTTGTCTTCATCAAATTTTACATCCCTTTTCACAGCTGTCATTCTAAAGGATGACAAGTACACATTATGATTATGAGGGGTTTCTGTGTAACCCAAAAATACCCCCAATTATGTTGATGGCTTTAGCTTCTTCCTTGATTCTTTGGAGACATGGCAGTAAATAGAGGATACAAAAATACTAAAGTGTGACACGTCTGACTTTCTCCCCGAGAAATCCTCCTCCAGTGTGATCATACCAAGAATCTAATGAGTACTCATGTTTTGCAAATAGACTGCTATGTTGCATGCCTTGACCCACAAATGCATTGGTAGGCCTTGATCATGCAACATCACCCTCGTTGCTCTCACAATGATACAATTCTTCCTCTTAGTCACCCCATTCTTTTGTGGGTTGTGAGGTGTTGTAAACTCTCATCAAATACCATCTTTTACAAAGAAATTTTTAAATTCATCCAATGCGTACTCACCTCCATTATCGATCCTGAGAGCCTTCACCTTCTTGCCTGCTTCTTTCACAAATACTGCTTTGAATTCTACAAACTTGGAGAATGTCTCATCTTTCTTCCACATGAAGAAAATCCAACACTTCTGTGAGAAGTCATCAACAAAAATGGAAAAACATTTGTGCCTTGTAGTAGAGGTTGTCAAGAGCCTTCCACACACATTAGAGTGGATCCTTTCAAGGACCACATGTGCTTTGTTGTCCCAATCATGGAAAGTGGATTTTGTGTACTTCACCAAGGTACACCCTTTGCACGTATCCTATCACTTTAGTGCTCCTTTGGGGATTTCATTGTTATCTGTTGCATGATCTTCAAAGTGCCATGATCAAAATGGCCAAGTTTTCTATGCGAAAGTTCACTGACATTGCAACTTTGCACCTTCTCCCCCTCTGTGCTTAATGCAACACAATCCTCCACATCTAACTTGTACAAGTTCTTCACAGTAACCCTAATATGCTTCACTTGTCTCATGGCTATGTGTCTCAAGAATGGTTTCCCTTTGCTAAAGATCATATCATAACCATGGTCTTCGAAAACTGCAATGGAGATGAGATTTTTCTTTAGACCCAGAATAAACATCACATCCTTGAGTCTAAGAGGGGAGCGTGCCTCCCTCTAAGAGGTGACTGTACCAGTTTTGATCATGTTGTACCTTCCATCATCTCTCATCTCAATGTGCATATGGAGATTTCTCATCCAAAACACTGAAAAATTATCTATTCCACATCATGTGGAATGAGGCACCACTATCCAAGTACCACAGGCTCCCCATCATTGTGTTGCCATGCATACAATGAGAGTAGAGTCAAGCTCAAATTGTGAATCCAAGGCTTCATATGTTGCTCCTCCTAAGGTATTCTTTCTTGTCTTCTTGTATGGACACTTAATGATATAGTGCTTGAATTCATGATAGTGAAAGCACTTGATTCTGGACAAGCCTTTCCTTTTGCCCCCTTGACTAGATTTTGCTTTGGATTGGGATTTCTTCCCTTTTCCCTTCTTTTCCTTTCCATCCAAGTCACAATTTTCTTCATCCTCACCCATGTATGAAGTCTTGTCACTAGTATTCTTCCTTATTTCCCCTTATACCAAATTGGACATTAAGCATTCCAAATTTGGTAGTTTCTCCCTCCCATTCGCTGAATCTTGGTAGTTGTGCTAGCTCTTGGGAAGGCCTAGAAGGGATAGCTTACCAATCATCTTCTGCAACAATAACACCCACTTGACCAAGTTTATCGCGACACTATGTGAACTTGTTCAGGCATCGAGGAATAGTCTTGTTCTTCCGCATCTTGATATTTCAAAGTTTATCCCTGAGTGCTAGCTTGCTATTGTCACTACTATTCTGGAATAAATTTGTTAATGCTTGCTGCATTGCATATTAATTCTTTCTCGTGGAGATTTGAGACAATGTGGTCTCATACTCCCTCGAATATGATTTTCCTTGCCCTGGTTACACACTTCTTCCATCCTGCTAGATGTTGAGTATCAATTACTGATGGTTTTGGGATGTCATTATCAATGAATTCCTTCAATTCATTATCTTCCAACACTGCCTCCATGTTGTCCTTCCATGCAACATAATTTGAGTTTTCCTCAAGGGCATACTCGAGTCTTAATCCATAGAAAGGCATCCTTCTAGCTCTGAAGAATTGATCCTACAAACCCAATCCTCTTGTAATAAAAACTTTGAAATTGTTGCTCTACTATCGATCCTGCTCTAATACCATGTAGAAATTATTGTGTAGATTTGAAACTGCTCATGAAATTTACTAATTCACAAGACTCTAAGTTACTCTACTAACCTTCAAAATTTAATTCACAATCTAGAATATAAATCATGGACATGGAAAAGGAAACATCACACATGCACAAAGATTTATTTAGGGGAAAGCAACTGCTCAAAACCCATTCCTATTTGTATCCCATTAATCAAAGAATAGAGATGAATACATGTGCTTGCTCAAGCTTGAGCACAACCTGCAATTGTATAGTCTATCTCTGTGTGACTAACTGACTCTGGCCAACGCTTAGCCAAATTTCAAGCCCTCTAAGCTCTCATTTCCTTGTGTTGTTCCTTGAGGAAATTATCCCTTATTATTTAGTAATTTCCCTCAATTGGATTGCACAATTCCTCTAGCTCCTTCTTCTGACTACATGCACCACCTGTGCACATGGGAATAGTCCACAACTAGTAGTACACTGCCTTGGAATATCCATATCAACTGGGTAACTCGAATCCTTTGCATGCAGCAATTATTTTGGGTTGATTGATCAGTTAACTGGTTGATCACTAAGTGTGGTTGAAGTTCCACTTCCACAACTTGACCTCCATTAGTTCCTCTAATAGTTAGAATGAGTTTAACTGGCGATAACACAATTTAACTGAAATAAATTCCTACAAATTAGCAGTCAACCATAATGAACTAAACTCAAGTTTCTCCAACTCGAACTAACTGACTTAACTGAGTGGCAAGTGCCATGTCACCTTAGTTAACTACCTCCAAGATTTCTGTTAAAATATAAATTTGAATTTTCTCTAGTTTGACCAAGGAAAAGTCAAACTAAGATTTTCTTAATGCACTTTCAACAAATTTTGGGGATGTAGTATCTTGAAATAATTGCAGAGAAGATACCATAGATTTAAAATAATTTTAAAAATTGTATTCTAATAACTGAAGGAGATACCCTTTATCTTATCATCTTAGTATCTCCTTGTTTCCATGAGTGGAAAGAAAAAAATAAGCATTGCTAAAATAAGAACTAAATCTTATAAGGTCCATAATAACATAATAAAATTTGGTTTTGTTCAATTTCAAAAACACCATAGGATGAAAGAGCCTCTCTCCCTTATAACATTACATTTTAATTTTAAAATTTGTCACAAAACCAAGCTTCATTAGTTTCTAACTCTAAACAAAATTATGTGATCAATAAAATAACTTTAATGTTTTTATAATATATTAAAATTTTAAAAAATTTCAAGTAAACTTTTATCTTTTTATCGCCATAATTATTATAAAATTATTTACATTTATTATTTAAATGTGGAAAGAGTTTAGGCATTTTTAATATGTAATTATTTTATAATATAAAAATATATTTTAAATTTATTATTTATAGATAGAATGATTTTAAAAAATTTTAAAAAGAGTCAAAAAGATGACAACTGGAGTGGAAGTTGATGGGTTTAATTCCTCTTATTCTCCAGAGACATTTTAATTGTATGGAAAAAAAATTGTATAAGATGAACATTAATGTTGAGATAAAATCATATAAGCATGAAAGAATGAAAATCTAAATGGTATAAGATGAACATTAATGCTTGAGAAAAAATATAGAGTACCTCTAAATTTACCCATTCATTGGTTACTCTCTTTTTTATATATATATAAAATAATCCGATAAAATATAAACTTTAAAATTAAACTTTTATAATAAATTAATAATATAAAATTAAATCGAGTAATAATTACTAAATTTTAAAATTGTATAATAAATTAAAGTATAAATTAATCTTGTAATATTACTAAAATTTTAAAATAAAATAAAATTTGTTGTTGTGATTCAATGAATTAAAAAATTTGTTGTTGTGATTCAATGAATTAAAAAATTAAACATTGAGATGTTAATTTTTCCTTTATTTAAATTTCCATAGACTGTTTCTCAAAAGTACATAACTAGTATTGATTTTTTTGTCTCACGTTGTTTATTACATAAACTAGATTAGTGACAAAAGCCAAATAACTAGATTAGTGACAAAAGCCAAATAACCAGAATTAAAAATAGATTGTTTATTGAGTTTAAGAGTTGTCCTTTTAAGGGTAAAATTAGTTAAAAAGATAACAAAAGTAAACTCAATTGAAGCTTATTCCTGAAAAATAAAATAGTATAAACATAACTTTCAAGCAAATAAGGATGCGTCCATTTCTATTGGTTGGACTTCTTTGTTAGGAGTGTCGTTTAGGCCTAGAGGTGGAACCACTTCTATGTGAGCTAGACGTTTCTCAGTGTTGGTAAGTAGAAGTTTTAATTTATCCCTCTTAAACTTTATTTATTTGGTTCCAGATGTGATTGTGAATATTTTTTTGTTTTAGCGTATTTTTTATTATTATATAATTTATTTATTTGTAAAGTGATTGGTTGAGGTTTTATTATGGGCTTTGTAGTAATTTCTATTTCGGTTAGTTATTAATTTTTTGTTTTAAGTTTTATTTCTTTTTTATTTTTCTATTATTTTCATTTTTCTGAATTATAGTTTTTTCGATGTAAAATTTTACGGCTAATATTCGGCTAAATTTCCATGATTTTTCCCAAAAAAAAATCACAGATTTCCATTTTTTTTAAAAGATTGGCTCAAATTTTACAATATAAAATTATTTTACCTTAAAAATCGCCAACATCATATAGAAACTATATATAAAATCATTATGAATTTGAATAATTTTACAAATATATCAATAAACATTTTGCAATTTGCATATTAAGGGCTAGTGAGATTCGTCAATGTATTTAAACTTCAAGATGGTTTTCCATCCTTATAAATTTCCCTGATTTTTTTTCTCTCCTCTATATATATATCCTAATTTTTGGTAATGATATTTAACTATATAACATTTTATTAATTATTTTATTTTTGTGATGATTTTTTTTAGTTTAGTTAAGTTATATTTAAGTTAAGTGGTAGTTACTTGCTATTATGTAGCTCTTGTTTTAATAAGTGTTTGTTTAAAATAATAATAAACAAAATTATATGTGATATTTTTTTCAGAGAAAAAAAGCGAGATTTGATTATATTAAGATAATATAACTGTCTTCATGAGAATTACATATAGTATGATCTAGAAAATTGGTAGTCCAAATGTATACTTCATATGACAAATGGCATGTGATTCTGTCAATCACTAAGGGACATATATGCAGCCGCATCCTAGGATAGGAGAACCATTTTTAAAGAACTTATAAAACATATCATTGTCCATTCAAAGTTGCAGAAAAAGGAATTCTGTTCATAGATAGAGATCCGGGATGCTGAGTGAGTTATGCCGAACCGTAATACATGTGCCAGTCAGTCATTATGATGTCATAAATGGATGATGTGGGCATGACGGAGTCTTTGAATATGTGTGCATTCCTCCATTTCCATACGTTCCATAGCAGGATGAGGATGAGATAACGTCTATTCCCGGCCTGTTTGCTCCACCATATAAGGGCTGCGCTAGGAGAGAGAAAATCAGTGAGTTGAAAATCAAATATGTTTGATAATACATACCAGGTCTGCTGGATGATCGGGCATTTGATGAACATGTGGAGATTTGTTTCTTCTTCCGATTTACACATGTTGCATCTGCTGGGTCCGTGCCAATATCTTTTCCTGAGATTGTCCCATGATAAGTTCTTGTTGTAGAATACGAGCCAGGCAAAGTGTATGATCTTCGGTGGACATTTTGCCTTCCAATAAATGTATGGAAAGATTGGTGGCTGATATGGAATTCTGTTGTGAACCATGTGTGAGTAGATGTCTTTGACAGATACAGGTCTTTTAAAAAAACAAACAGTCCATAACAATTGATCTTTGACTCCATATCGGTGGATAGCACTGCCATTTAGCTGCTCGGTGATGGAATTCCATATCCCGTCCCATAAATCGTGAAGATTGAGGTCGCGCCCATTCTTCCACACGGGTGTAGATCCATGCCAATCGATGATGAGTTTATCCCATGTGTATATTCCTTGTCTCTGAAGCTGTGTGATGAGGCCCATTGGTATGTTGATGTCAGACTGATTACATATAAAAGGATCGATGCCAATATATTAAGATAGAAATTATATATATATCTATATATAAATTGAAAGTGTGATGAAAACAAAATTAATATTATACATTTGAAGATGTTTGATTAAATTAATATGATATTATATTTTTCGAAATAAATAAATTCCGAAATCCAAACTGGATATTTTAACTTCATTAATGAAGTATTTGTTTTGTTATTTATAACCAAGCAAGGAGAATTTCAATTTAAAAAACAGATCGTCATTTTTATATCTATTTTCAAATTATTTGAATCTATATCCGCTTTGCAATTGGTTTTAGGAATTGTTTAAAGATTTAGAATAACCAAAATCCAAATATGCAATTCTGTGTAAATCAAAGTGATTTATAAAATCCATCTAATCTAATAGATTTAGCATTGATCATTATTTTCATATTTATTTTCAGATTATTTGGGCTGCAATTGGTTTATGAAATTTTCAAAGATATATGTAATCAAAATCAAGATCTATAATTCTTTATAAATCAACGAATCATTTGTAAAATCTTTGCAATCTATTAAATTCAGCAAATATGTCATGGATCTGAAAAGGTTAGAATTTTTTTTTTGGATATGAACTTTATTTAAAACCAAAACAGAAAATCTGTTGGAATATTAACAGGCTGATTTGATTTTATATGAGAAAAGAACAAACCAACAAATTGGCCCAAGTTCTTTCGAGGAGCATTGTATTCTCATCTACACGCAGTTCTACTGTCATTCTTTAGCCAGTGTTAATGTTATTGGAAGTAACGGTAATGGGGCACCTCCATATTTTATGCTCGCTCTATGCAGATGAATTTCCTATGGTCAGCAAACAAGAAAAACTGTTGTGCACCTTAAACCTTTCAAGCTGAGAAAGGATTAGTCATCTTCCAAACAAAATGAAATTTCCCTAGTTTTGACAATTATTTGTTAAAGTCTTTAAATCAATTATTTGTTAAAGTCTTTAAATTGTACTGACGATGAACTACACTGGTTGATTCGAAACGCGTCGACAATTAATTTATTATGTGATTTTGCCGAAATTATTCTCACATATAGCTCTAAGGTTCACAATATTTTTTCTATGTATTCTAACCAGAAAAAATTCATCACAGAGTAACCATAAACTGTGAGGCAGATCTACATCCTAAATACCTTTTCTGTGGTTTAAAAAGCCTACACATACAGAGCTATTTCCATGATTTCCTCAATAACCACAAAAGTTTGGAGTTATCTCTGCAGACAGGCCTGGTTCTCAGTCTTTCAACAATGCAACCTCAAATGAATTACGTGAAAGACTTACACAGTCATGATTTCCTCCTGAAGGGTGGCCTTCATTTATCCTGAAATTGAACTACATGAAGAAGAATGCAAACGTGGCTCGTAGAGAATCAGAGCTTGTTCACTTAATTTGGGTGAAAAAAGGGTCAGTCGCTACTAATTCTATTGTTGTGGTGGAGCCACTGCAATTGACGTTGTGGTGGAGCCACTGCTGACTAGAGAGACTGGACAGTTGTCTTGACATTGTGGTGTAAGCATTGCTGATTAGAGAGGCTGGACCAGTTGCCTTGAGGATCGGGTTGCTCTATCGTTTGTTTTTGAGAGTGAAGAATACTATGAAACCAACACTTCTGCCTTTCCTAATTTCTTATATGAACAAACAATTGAAATGCTCCCTGTGCGATTCAGGAAGTGGACTTGTGGATTTTTTTCAATTATTATTTTATAATAATTGGAATCTTAGTATAAATGTTGAAGTACTTTTATGTTTGCAAGGTGGTTTATTCCTTCAGTAAGTATAATTACATCAAATTTTTTAAGGTTCGATGAAACTGAAATATATGTTGAAATGTTGATAAGCTTAAAGTATGTTTTAAATTGTTTGATGATTGTGTTTACTTGATCAGCAATGGTATTTTTTTGTGCTTTGATGTAAATTTATCTATTGATTCAGACAAATTGGATTGACCTCACAATTATAAGGTTTGGAGTCATCACAATTTGGAGTCATCAGAATCAAAGTACATTGATTTATAATGAATTGTCGAAATATATGTATAGATGATAAAATAATGGTTAAATTTATTGATAAATGAGAATAGGAAAAAAAAATGCATTTTGAAACATTTTGTAATTAATGGAATGTTTATGCACATTGAAAGTACATGTGATCCATAGACTACATGGCAAATCTTTAAGAAAATCTTTGATATTCAACCTGAATCAGAATGGATTGATCTCCCTACAAAGTTCCTTATATTTGATACTTAACTTGAATCAAAATGGGTTGATCTCCATACAAAGTTGTTGAAAAAAGATTGGTTGGAGCAGAATATGTTTTGGAGTTACCTTTCTGGTTTAAAAAATATTAATCCTTATATTTCATACTTAACCTGAATGAAAATGGGTTGATCTCCATACAAAGAAGTTGAATAAAGATTGGTTGGAGTAGAATATGTTTTGGAGTTACTTTTCTTGTTTAAAAAATATTAAATAGAAAAAATAAAATGCTGAAGAATATTTGATGACCTTAATACTAATCAATAGTTTGACTCTCTTTTATAATATTTTCTTTGCAAAGATTAAAAATCACTTATCAAAAAGAAGAATCAAACTTTTGATTCCTTTAATGACTTGTTGGTCCAATATAACTACAATTTGAGTCAGAAGAAGAATTTTGGGAAATATCTTCTCTTCTACAAATCAAGAATTTGAAAACTTCAAAAGAAGAAGAGGTATTTACAGTGAAAGTTTAAAAATCACTATCAAATGGAAGAATCAAACTTTTGATTCCTTTAATGACTTGTTGGTCCAACAAAACTACAATTTGGGCTAGAAGAAGAACTTTGGGAAATATCTTCTCTTTTACAAATCAAGAATTTGAAAACTTCAAAAGAAGAAGAGGCATTTACAGTGAAAGTATAAGAGGAAGAGGGACATACAACGGAAATTCTATAGGAAGAAGAAGAATAAATATTCAATAATCTAAGAAATCATGAGCATAGTTGTGGTTGAGTGAAGCTTGAGGAAGAAATAATGAAAATCTACACTAGCTTGAGGAAGAAATAATGAAAATCTACACTATTCTAGGATGTCTCAAGATTCTTCTGACAACAATAATCTATTAGGAAAAGGAGAAGATATGACTCCAAAAACAATGCAAAATATGTCTTTGCATTGTGCATGTAGTAAAAGAGTGTAAAACACACTATGAAAACTTCTCAAGAAAAAGTAAATTTTCAACTTTAAACAACCTTGTAAGTCCAAGACTTTAACTTCAAATCAGTATGCACAAATTCAAGGGCATGATTTAGAATTTGTGTTCACAATAAGGGCATGATTTAAAATTTGTGTTCACAATTAATCTAGAGATAGACTTTCTAAATCTTGTAGTGTAATCCACATTAATTATAGTGAAAAACTAAATGACTGAAGAGAAAAGAGAGATAAATGCTAAAAAAGTTCTAAAAAATAGAGAGTTATGTTTATTAGCCTCTTCAATGTGAAACTCCAGAGAAATTCTCCAAATACATTAATATTTCTTGAAAAATCATTACATAACTTTCCACTAGATTATATCTATCTACAAAGAATATTGACTATATATGGGTCCACTAACTACTTGGACTTTATTAACAAAGAGGATCATTTTTTACAATTGGTGGCTATTAATTAGCTATTTAATGGTCTATATTTTACTAAAAGGCAATATGATGACTATCTGTGATTTCTTTTGTGGTCAAACTTGAGTTGACATGTGTCACTTTTAAAATAAAAATAAAATAATGTTGATATTTTCTAAGAAAAATACTATGTCCACCATAATAAAAAAACAAAAATAAATATAATTAGTGTTAAGGAAAAACATTTTAAAACATGAATATCTTCACTCTCACTATGTTGGCTCGATTTATTGTTAAAAATGTGAATTCATATTGACCACGCTAATTAATATATTTCAATATCAAACTTCATATATATGTATATAGAGAGAAAAATTGCTATAAGATTTACTTTAATATTTTCCATAATAAAATATTTTAATATCTAAAAAAATGAAATAATTGAAAGTAAAAAAGTTCAATTACTCCTTAATATTTAAAGAGACATGCAATTCATTCCATTCTGAATATAAAAAAATCAATGTGGGCACCATAAATAAAATATTTCTATATATCTAGTTAAATAATGGTGGTGATATTTTCAAATATATTAACAATAGAAGAAACAATTTAATAGAACACTGATGTTCCTCAATAAAATATTTCGATGTACATATTAAATAAAATATTTTAATTTCAAATATATATATATATATATATATTATATAATATATATATATTATATGAATATGTTTTTTGAGCATATGAACTAAAAATCTTAAATCAAAATAAATAATTTTTTTTTTTAGGTCGATAGACCATGTTTGGTCTCAGTGTACATTAACCATCATCATATCATCATCATCATCATATTGATATATATATATATATATATATATATATATATATATATATATATATATATATATATATATATATACTCTGTTGGTACAATGCTAGCCTACTAAGCAGTAAGCCATTACAACCATAATTAACAAGGCATTATAGCTCATCATATCACTAGCAAATATTTAAACCTAGGTGGGGTATATAACAACTATTTTTCCCAACCACCCAAGCTAACCCCAATTTACAAATTCATGTATATATTATATAAAAAAATTAAAAAACAAATCTTATGGTTAAAACATTTCTAGTTTTATTATTCTACATTTTGGGTTCTTTTAAGATATATTTTCCTATCTATTTTGTCTAAAATCTATCAAAAATTTGGTATAGTTGCAAGGTGTAATCTACATAAAAATTCAATTTAAGATTTTAATCCATCGACACATTTAAGGATGAAGTGAATTTTAATTATCTATCAAAGATTTGGTATAATTGCAATGTGTAATATACATAATCTAAACACCAATGGAAAGTTTCAAGGCATTGAATCCATTTATAAACATAAAAAATCAATTTAAAATTTTAATCCATTTACACATTTATGGATGAAGTTTAATTACTAAAAAATTACCCATGACGTGTGTGTAACCAATATAGATCTATCTTAAATTGTCAAGAGTGATCCAATCCCTTGAGGTGCAACCATTTTTCAAATTTTACACTTTAAAATAGGTTTGCACCTCAAAATATTTAATCCGTCTTGATGCTTGGGAGATTTGGGGTTAAGATGGATCTATATTATTTTTTTTTCACATAATAAGTTTCTATTTGTATTCCAAAAAAAGATTGGGAGACAGAGCTCCTGTAATACAAAGTTTTAATCCTAAAGGCGAAGCTAGAATATGATTGGGAAGACAAAATTTCCCTTTACTTCTGTCATTTCTAACTTCTGGAAAACAAGAGTAAGTAAAAATTCTAACAAACTGAGATAGAAGTAAGCAATATCTACTACACATCTTTAATCTATGCTAACATGGCTCATTTGTCGTGCTGTTGAATCTTCTGGTTTGCTATCGACTTCAGCATTCCTGAAGCTTGAAGAACTGGTATTGAAAGCATTCCTTTTCTCCATCATGTACTTCAGGATTTCAATTGATTCCTGGATATGACTACACTTATATGTCAGATCATTAAACTGTTCCTGGAGCGAGGAGACTCTATGTAGAAATAAATTGATATCTGCTTCATATTTCTCACTGGTCAGTTTGGGATGGGAATCTATTTTGGCATCCAGAAGTCTTTAATGTGCACAGATTTGTTCCAGTTATGCTTGTAGGTCAGCACAATGCAGGCAATCTTCAGATCTTGCCATATCGTGGATGTTGCAAGTTGCCTTAGTGCTTTGCTTGGGATGAGAAAGACCTAGAACGTTTAAGGAGTTCTATCTAGCCAACGAAGATAAGGAAGAAGAAGGACTATAAAGGAGAACGTCCTAGTGAGTAGAGGAACTAAGAGGATAATCCTTATGTGATGAAGAAAGGGAGAAAAAAGGAAGGTGCCGCGGAAAAGGGATGAGGACAGAGTGTAGATCAGAAAGCAGAGGGGAATGCAGGCAAGGAATAAGCAAAGAGTAGCATCGAGCTGGGGAGACAGCGGAGACCGAGGTCCCAACCAAGCTGGGGTTCGAGGAACAAATGCAAAGCATCACATAAAAAACCAGTGAACAAAACTGAGCACTGGGTTGAGGGGGGATGCTCGAATTTATAAGATGAAGACCGTGGAAGTGGAGGCGCAGGATCACGAGAGAGGGAAGGAGGCAGTCACAAGAGTGAAGGAGTCAAGTCAATCGGGGCAGAGTAGAAGGGGCGATGGGATAGAAGGGAGGAGAGAAGATCTTAAGATCTTAATCAGAGATTTGACGGAAGAAGAGAAATGCAGATGTCTGTCAGAGAATCCCATGAAGATGCTACGGAGGACAAGGTCAAATGAGTTACCACAGATCATGATGAGGGAAAATATTATAGGAGATGATGTTGGGATTCTGTATTATTGTAGAGAAGATTGCCTTTGGGTTTGCAAGAAGCTCTGTTGGCACACATGTCAGCTTCTTTGTTGAGAGAACAGAGCACATGGAAAAATCTAAGTTCCATGTTTTGATGGATTAGAGCTTGACACCTATTAATCGTTTGTTGAAGGAAGATATTGGATGCCTTCGATTGAAAACCATGATACTAATGATTGTGGTAGAGTCTCCAAAAATCAACGCTTTTCTAATTCCAAAATTTTGGAGTTGATTTAGACCTTGATAAAGAGCAAGAGTTTCTGCATTGTTGTTGGATAAGGAGCCCAGTCCCCATTCATAAGTGGCTATAATGCTACCACTGGAATTGTAGATGACACCGCCTACACCTGCTATTCCTGGGTTGGATTTAGAAGCTCCATCGAAGAAGAGATAGTGGAGATTGTTGCCTCCGAGCCAGCTTGAAAATTCTTCTTCTTTGTTTCTTATTTTCCAATTATGTTTGGGGATGTTGGACTGGATGTTGGAATTACCTTCAATCTAATTGCTATTTCTTTTATCTAACAAAGAGCCAATAAAATTCCTTTCCTCAAAACAGAGGCCAACAACATCAATTTTCTTCAAATTTTTGGCAGAAATGGTTTCTAATGTTAAACTTTTGGCCTTGTTGTAGAGATGCCTTATGATGGTTTCCTTGTTTTGGAAGATCATACAGTTCTTTGCCAACCAGATTTTCCATAGAAGGGCATAGGGGAGGGCATCCCAAACCCGTTTGGCAATGTTGTTCTTCTTATGCTGCCAAGGGTTACTCTTCTTCCATAGATTCAAAACCTCACCAATGGAGTTTAGGGAATTCCATGGAAGATGATAGTTAGGAAATATTCCTTTCCAGCAAGAAATTGCAAAAGGGTAGGTGAGAGAGAGATTTTGGATGGTTTCTTCTACTTCTTTACAATTTGGGCATCGCGAAGGTCCTGCTATACCTCTCTTTTGCAGATTATCAGTAGTGAGAATTTTCCCTTTCAAGAGGGTCTAGATGAAGAATTTGATTTTGGGGATGGCCTCGGATTTCTAGATTATTTTCCAATGAGTCCAAGCAGGAGTAGGATATTCTTTGTTACATAAGTAATGGTGGCCAGCTTGAATTGTGTAGTTGGAGCCAGTAGGATACCATCGAAAACTGTCGATGTCATTTTTTATTATGGGGGCAATGCTGTGGAGATGAGCTTGAAGGATGTCAAAGCTCTCCTTAAGATCTAAGGGTATGGGTGGAAAGGTCGATCCCATCCATATCTGCGAGTGGGTGTCCCATTGCGAGATTTGGTCCAGATAATGAATTCCTTTATTGCAAAGAAAGAGAAGGATTTTATCTGTACCTTGTTGACTGTTGATAGATTGATTCCCCGTAATTTTTTCTGCTCCAATTTTGATACTACTGCCTCCCTTGGGGACTTTGGAGGTGTTTTGGGCCAAAAAGGGGATTTATTTTTTGCATAGTTTCCAAAATTTTGAACTATTTCTACTGGGTATTTCACAATCCAAGAGCTGCTGTCTTAGGCAGCTTATATATTTGACTTCTAGAACTCTTTTCCACCATGTCGATTGCTCGCTGATTAGTCTCCACATGATATTTCCTCCAAAAGACAAATTTGAGAGCTTGGGAGGTCTAATTCTGGGTCCTCCACAATCTTGGCCTTGAATTACTTGCTTCCAGTTAACAAGATTGAACTTATTTTTTTCGTTTTCTCCCCTTGCCAGAGAAAGTGATGGAGAATATTATGGAATATGGATGGGGCCTGCATTAGAGTGAATTGGTAGAGTGGAAGGGATGAGAGCCCTGATTTTAGAAGAACAAGGCGGCCTGCCGGGTTAAGCCATGTAGAGCCCAACTGCTGCACTTTCCTCCTCATTTTGTCTATAATTGTGTCCCAGATTTCAACTTTTAACAACCCAATGCTCATAGGCATTCCTATATAGGTGAAACAATCCCAATTCAATTTGCAAGGGACCCTAAAAGTATTGGCTATATTATGAAGGGTTTGGGCTGTTGCATGCCAGCCATAGATGCAACTTTTTAGATGGTTGGTCATGCTCCTGAATAACTCATATATTTGTCCAAAAGAGTTTTGAAACGATGAGCTATTGTGACAGATGCCCCTCCTATTAACAGAGTGTCATCCGCAAATTGGGAATGGTTTATGTTTCTGACTATGTTCTCGAATTTTATGCCAGTGATGAGACCAGTTCATCTCTTGTAATCTAAAGCTTTGCTGAGGGATTCCGCCATAAAGATAAACAGGTAAGGGGAGAGAGGGAAACCTTGTCTCAGCCCTCTCGAAGTTTGAAAGGGAGGTCTAGGTCTACCATTGACAAGGGGGGAAATCCAAGGCCCCATGATACAGGCTTTAATGATATCAAGGAGGGGCTTAGAAAAACTCATTTTCTTAAGGACAACGATAAGAAAGGAGTGCCTTACCCTATCAAAAGCGTTGGCCAAATCCAGCTTCAGGATGAACCCTTTTTCTTTTCTGGAATGGCTGGAGTGAATTGCTTGTTGAACAAGGAGGATTGAATCAGAGATGTGCCTGTTGGCCAGAAAACTACCTTGGTTTTTAGATAGGAGCGAAGGAAGAAGAGGTTTGAGACGAGTAGCTAAGATTTTTGTGAGGATTTTGTAAGAGGATTTGTAAAGAGAAATGGGTCGGAAGTGGGAGAAGGTCGTGGGGCGATTCTCTTTGGGAATGAGGGCTAGGTAGGTGGAATTGGTATAACCTCCAGTTTTCCCTTTGCGTTGAATCCATTTCATCATTTTAAAAAGATCCTTTTTAATAATACCCTAGTGAGCTCTATACAAGCAGATTGGAAAGCCATCCGGTCCAGGGGCTTTGTCTGGTTGGAGAGCCCAGTTGGCTCCTCTTATTTCTTCTTCTTCTATCTCCTTACTCAAGTTGTCATTGATTTCTTTGCTGATCCCACTTGGAAGGTATTGCAACAGGTCTGAATAGTCTTCCTCTTACTTCGTTTCTGTTAGAAGTTCTTTATAATGATCTGAGGCTGCCTGCTTGATGGCACCTTGGCTGGTTTGTAGATTGCCTTCTCTGTAAACGATAGATGTAATGTTGTTCCTAATTTTTCGGGTTGTAGTTTGCTTATGGAAAAAAGCCGAATTTTTGTCTCCTCCTTTCAGCCATAACTGCTTAGACTTAATTCTCCATTTCTGCTCTTCTTCTCTATTGATACGATATAGTTGGCAATAGAGTTTATCTTCACGATCTTTATCTTCCTGTTGAAGTCCGCGCCCCTCAATTGTGTTATGGAGATCCTCTAATTTGGCTTTGATCTCTCTTTTCTCTTTTTTTGGCTCAGTGTAGCAGTTGTTTGCCCAGTCTTTTAGTGCATATTTGACTCTTTTAATCATGCTTTCCTAGATATAACCCGACGATCCTTTTATGTGTTGTTGCCAACTACTTTGAATAATACTTTTGACTGTTGAGTTATCATTCCACAGAGGACTGTACTTAAAGGGAATAGGTCCCAATGAGCAGTGAGTTTTAAGAGTCAGAGATGTGGGATAGTGGTATGATGTTGTGGAGGGATGGATGAAGGCATAAGATGTAGAAAAAGTGGAGAGAAGTGAAACATTCACTAGGATTCTATCCAACCTTTCCATAATATTGTTTTTCCCTAACCTGCGATTGTTCCAAGTGAATCTGCAGTTTTTTGGGACTACATCAATAAGGTCGCGGTCCAACATGATAGTCTCCACCTGGTTTCTGTATGGATTTAAAGAGAAGCAGCCTCCTCGCTTCTCATTGGAGTGAAAAATGATATTTAGATCTCCCCCCAGAATAATGTTATTATTTTCTTCTCCATCTATATTTTCTTTAGGTGTGCCCCAGCATTGCTCCTTGTCTCTATAATGGTTTGGAGTGTATACATTATAAATGACTATCCTTTGATTATTTGTAGTGCTCTCTAGAGCAGTCTTTATCTAGTGTTGGTTGATTGTTTCTGCTGTGAGACTCCAAGTGTTTTGGTCCCAAAGTGTTGCAATTCCCCTAGAGGCTCCTCTTGATTCAAAAATGTTGCCTTTGTACTGTTTATGGTATGCTATGATTTTTTTCATTTCTTGCTGCCCTTGCTTTGTTTCTTGAATTAATACAACTCCAGGTTTCTCTTGATTTATTAGATCTTTTGAGGCAGTTATTTTGGAGGGGTGCCATAGTCCCCTACTGTTCCAGGAGAGGACTTTCATCATTTCATGTGGGGGTTATGGAGAGTTGCTTTCCCTCCCTGTTCCTTGTTTTCTGTATCTTTGTCGATTTGTTCGAAGATGTAAGACTCTATGGGGTTCTAGGTGCCCATGGCTATATTCCCCTGGGTATTTTCATCTCTCTGCTGCTTGGCGGATTTCCTTCCTGGCGCAATTCTCTTTTGAGTGTCTAATGTTGCACCATGCTCCTTTGAGTTACTTGTGGTGATTCTAGCTAAGGGTGGAGGAGATAATCAGAGGGAGAGGAGATTCAAGGGCATCGATTTGAGCCACGGGGGGGGATTATCCTCTGGGGGAGTGAGGATATGGAAAGGGTTGGAGGACGAAGGAGGTGGTTGGGGATGGGGCTGGTCCAGCAGAGGAAGGGAGGAATGAGAGAGGGACGAGGAGGATGGAATGGGAGGGTTACAAGCAGAGCCAACTTCAAGGTTTGACTTGGGGTTTGGGGCTGCTTTATTTTCTTAACTATTTCCCAATGTTCATCTTGCAAAGTATTCTCTACATCAACTAATTTAGTAAAACGGTTAGAAAAGTGTCCATATTACATACCTTGCACTTGAAAGGAATCTATTCATAGTCCAATTGTTGAATGTGTGTCCAATCGTTCACCTTAAGCTTGATGGCCTTTGGGAGTCCTTTGCTGAGATCTACTTCTATGCATATGTGAGCACAAGCTTGCATATTGTCTTTTGGTTCACTGTGGTCAATGTATCTACCCACAACATTCCCAATAGCTCAGACTGATTCATCTCCCCAGCAATGGAGAGGGAGATGTGGAAGCCGAACCCACACAGGAACAACACTTGGAATGTCCAACTCGGGATCGAAATCCGGAGTCCATTTGTTGAGGTAAAGCCCTCTTGAATCCATGAAATAGGGCCCATTCCTGAAAATCAAGTCTTTGTCTTCTCTAGTTTCAAAATGAAAGGTGAAGTACCCTTTTCCACAAAATCGAATGGAGATTTTGCCTTGTATTTTATCAGCCCAATTCCTTTCAACCCATCTTTGAACTGTTTTCGGCGATGGCCAGAGCCCAGTAAATTGCCAAATGAGTCCTCGTTCTGCTAGTGCAAGAGCAGCCATATAAGGCAGAGCTGGGGGGAGATTGACTTCTTGCAAACCATCGAGCTTCTTCACGAACTTGGAGATTGCTAGGCGAGCCCTCTGGGGAGGTAAGGACTTAACCAGATCTAAGAATGCCTGTTGAGCAGCGGCCGCCTCCGGTGGAGCTGCTAGAGGGGCCATGGCAGAGAGCCGAAGGCGATGCGCGATAAGGAAGTTGACCTAGCAGCTTGACGGGCGCGCTTGTGTCTCTTCTTCTGCAAATTTCAATTGTACCTAAAATATATTTTAACTTAATTATCAATTTATAGTAAAGACAATTATTATTGATTATTACTTGTAATTATAAATTGACTCATCATTATTAATTAAAAAAATCATATTTTACTCAATTAGCTAATATTTCATAAAAAAAATTCTACCATCAATTTAATACTTTTACATCTTATTTTCATTAATCAATTTCATATATTAAAACTAAATTATTAATCAATTAAAATATATAATATAATTTTTTTTTTTCATAAATTATTTTAAATACTACCATTATCTCCAATAAAAAATAAAAAATAAAAAATAAAAAAAATAAAAAATAAAAAACTACTATTACATGTTTTAAAATGCTCCGTATCAAATATCCACCTAATATAAAGCTAAAATACTATACTTAATTACAAATTTCCCTAAAAAATAATTTTTTTTTTTTTAATATATAATTCCATTAGCTGATTAACTGAACCTTTTATTACTTAGTTGCCTACGATACTTCAAAACGCTTAAGTGCCTTTAACTAAACAATGCACAGTCACACAACTTGGAGGCTTAGTCATCCGAGTATGACATGGCCGAAACAATTTCTCACTACAGTCACCATTTATTTCACAGATTTGGTGTTATACATGCACAACTGAAGTGTCTATTGATATCACTATGCAACCTGGATTAACAATTTTATTGTTTTAGAATATTTTGATTTAATTTTGAATTCTCATTAAAAGTTTATAGAGGGTAATATAAAATTTGAGACTTATTAGTTTTTAGAAGTTATTTTGATTTTAATTTAGTTCGAATATCCACAGTGTTCCAATAAGAGGTCAAATAATATTTATGTGATGATTAATAAGAGGTCAAATAAATAATATTTATGTGATAATTTAATTACTCAATTTTCTATCGAAAATAATTTATGTAAATGTTACATTATCAATTATATATATAAACAAAGTTGATAAATTTTAATTATAAAAAATTAAGTTTCAATTTAGTATAAAATGGAGTGTTTATATATATATATATAAGTTTTAGTAGTAAAACTTTAGGTGTTAACTTAGCTTTTATACACAAAGGACATACCTACATCAAGGTTCACAAAAACCAAAACACCCAATCCCAAATTCCAAGTCATGCGTAAGAGAAAAAAGCAAATCAAATGGGCATATGCCCCAACAAAAAACCACCATAAAGCAAGCATGTCGATCATAGGAGGCTATTGGTCATGGTTGCCTAAGGTTTTCCCCAACTAGTAATTAGAGGTCCAACCTCAATAGGGTTTTTCCCATTTAGGGCTCCAGGGGCTTGGGTTTTTATGAAATCATGATTATTGGTGATGGAAACTACTTATCTATGTGATGTGACCCAAGATTTTCGTTGCATCCCCTATCTCGCTTTTCTTGGAGCCTCCTACCCACATATTGTTAAGGTTCATTGTAAGTGACAAGCTCCTACATTGCTCTTATATGAACCTAATTTAACATAAAGCTGGGATTGTTTAGATTTACAAAACACTCGGTAATATATCTACATTCTTGTTATTAGGTTGTTATTAACTTAAGCCAGTGAGTAAATTATTCACAATTTATACACAAATATTTACATATATTACATAAAAGACTAAGGAAAAAGTCATTATGGCCAAATTAAACTAAATTAAATTCTACCATAAAAACATGAAAACAATTATGCTAATTATGAAAATCTGTGTTTTACAAAAATATAATAAATCTAATGATAATACTAGCTACAAAAACTCATTACAACTAAAAAGAAATTACAATTGCATGTAACAAAAAGAAATAAAGAAAAGCATAGCATTTTACTGTTGATCAAACAAATTGCAACTAATGCTAAGAAATTAAATGAACTATTCAAATAGAAGATAGCTGTACTGAAAGAACTACAATGCAACTAATATAAATAAATTTAACTACGGTTGTTATCTAAAAAGTATGTTGTGATGTGAAAATACATTCATGAAATGATGTGTACACACAATTAATAGATGAAATACATACTAGGTACAAGAAATCAATAACTGTATAAAATTGAATTGCAAGCAAAGAATGAAATAATATTCACAAGAAAATATACCAAAAAGATATCACCATTCCTGTAGAGTGGCCCTTGCTCTATAATTAGTTGGTGATTGTAGAAACACACTTAACACACTCATGATATCACGAATAGTTGGTTCTTGTATTCTAAAAGATAATAATAACATTACCAAAAGGTCGAACCTTTCTCAATTTAGTTCTCTAGTATTTATACAAAAAGAAATTACTAACTGACATAACTACCTGCTAAATTCAACAAGTTCATGCTTGATATAAAGAATTCAACCACTTTTTAGTTTCAACAAATAGGTGTCCCAATGATTAACATGTATCTAAAAAAATGTTTTAACTACTTTCTTGAGCTACCCATCTTCAACCTATTTCTTAGCCTTATGGTATGAGTGGTTTGAAGTAGTGAAAACAAGAAATTGTAAGGGCTAATTTGGTAGGAAAAGTACAAATATTTTTTTACAAAAGTAAAAACTCATTGTTGTTGAATGAAGTCTCAATAGTTGTGGTTTCGATTTTCAAATTTGTCTTTGCTATAGAAAGTCTCTTTAATATGGCTTTACAGGTTAGTGAAATCTGGATATTGTAGAGAAAAATCTTTAGCGTGGTCATCCTCACATGGGCCTGTTTAGCTCGTGGTTGCTGACAAAAATATCTACAACCTGTCTTTCTTACACATAAAAGATAAAATTGGGTGTCTTCTTTGATATTTGGAAAACACATATTACCCAATCCATGTACACAAAAATATGTAAATTCGTTAGAATATTATTGAAATAATTATCTCTTTCCACCTAGTCCAAGCATACTAAATATGAAAGGAAAGATAGATGAAACATGTTATTTTCTCAAGAAAAATGGTTATAAATGGATGATTAGGAATGACAAGTTCAAGCCTCATTAGTAAGTAGAGACAACTAAATCGCTAGATCGAGCTCTCATCAATCGAAGATAAGAGATAGGTTGATACAAGATTGACCTAATAAAGACACATAACAAATGGGTTAGGAGAAACGTGTTGTCATTGCGATAAACACCCTCCAAATTTTTTCTCGCACTTGAATTTTGGAGCCTACTTATGGACTCATGATCTGTCACCTCAAACTATTCAGGATAACTTCATGATTGGTTGATACTTTTCTTATGAGATTATAACTGCAAAATTCAATTGCTTACACATGCTTAACTTTCAATCTATTCTCAAGCACAACCCTTTCTAGCAAATTTGTAACTAATGTCTATCCTTGAGAATAACCATTGCACAGTTCTTGAAAGTAAGGCTTGCACAATCTCTAGGAATAATGTCTGCACAATGTTTAGTTACAATGTTTGTGGAGTCCATGTGGATAGTGACTACACAATCCATAGAGATAGTACACTACACAATCTATGCTGACAATTAGTGCGTAATATCACTTGACAATCTTCCTCTCACTCTTGGTTGCATTGTATCTTCATTTCAGTGAGTTTACTCAATTATCACTTGATCGGAATCTGGATTAGGGGAAAAAATTTGCTCAAAAATCAAAGTGCTCAGAATCGCTCAAAAATGAAATGACCGTGTTCGTCTTGGTGATACAATCCCAACACAACTCATTTCACTCAAAATGGAGCTTGTATGAGAAAGACAGAGACTTTTGTCCGCTTTGTCAAACATGCAAATTTTAGGTACATGGTTGACTAGAATGCTGACTAGGTATCTATACAACCCAGTCAGAAAAATTAATATTCCAAGGAATATTCCCAAAATATTTCGACAGGTGGCTCAATCACATTTTGACAATTGTTGACATGTTATTGGTTAAAGGCATTGAGGTGGACCAATGAGAGGCTAGAATGTGGCAAGCTCGGAGGCCGCCATGTGCCCTCTCAAAGGTCAGGTAAAATGTTATTTGGGAGGCCAACGCAGTTGAACCCATGACCTCGCCCAAAAAATCCCCACACATTATCACTATGCCGCAACCACAAGACTTAACCATAAACATTTTTGTTTGTATTTAAATGTTAATGTCGACAAGTTTGGAGGTAAGGGGCCAGACCAAGGGGACCAACCTCGGTTCCATGGGCACCATACGACCAGTGCTGAACATGGAGGGTGCTAGTGGTAGTTGGCGGTGGATTTGGCAAGTCCGACAAATCCGACACTGCTCCAAAGTTGGCGGGGTTAATTGGAGTTTCTCCAGATTTGGTGGAGTTTTCCTAGGGAAAATTGAAGAGACCATAACTTTTGCTAAATTCGACAAATTTTGGCTTAGAAAGAGTCATTCCTAGATGATTTGGATGCTCTAAACATAATGTAATAGGTTGCAGAGGTAGAAAGACACTTCTGTATGTGATTTTTCTACGTTGAATTTTAAGGAAGCCTAGGGCCACCCGGAGAGGAGGTCAAGCCTAGATCAACTGAAATCCAATTACAGAGCTTGGATAGTCATTTTTGGGGTTTTTGGGTCTTATGAATCCAATGGAGTAGGTTGCAAAGCCATTGGAGCATCGCAGGTGCATGTAATCAGATAATTGACCATTAATCCAAAGAGGGCCTAGCCATTGAAGTAGGTCTAAGGAGATGTAGCCCAAGAGGGGTGAACTCCTTTATCAACTTTGTGTTATGAGTTGCTATGTTTTAATTCTCTACAATTTACTTGTTGTATATGTGTTTTAAACAACTAATTAACCTCATAAATTGATCATAAAAGACACTAAACACTTGACGCATAATTCCTCACATTTGGGTTAATTTGATACGATCCTAAACACATTTTTTAATACTAATGAGGGAGCTTGCATAAAATTAATAAATTTGCCAACATTCAGATCATCACTTTTGCACACCTTTACTTTCACAAGTGTCGCTTTCACTTTCTCGACTGTCATTTTTACTTACTTTCACTTTCATAGTGTCTCTTTTTCTTTATCTTCTCTTTAGCATGTGTTTCTTTCACTTTATATAGTGTTTGTAAGTGTCATTTTCACTTTTTCTCATGGTCGCAAGTGTTGCATTTGATTGTTTTAACTCTGGCATATGTCGCACTTTGGCACATCATTAGAGGAAGATCTATCACACTTCTCTACATTAAATGATCTTATATATCATAATAATACGTTCTAGTGTGAAAACCATGGTGAAAATTCCATGTAAAAATATATAAATACCACGGATGATGGGACATGTATTCCAAGCTAAATGGTGGGAAAGACATCCTAGGGGGTGTTCATTTGGTTTTTTATGGCTAAGGAAATTGGTAAAGGCAATGGATAAGGCATTAAAGAGACAAAATGACATTTTTGGGACATTTATTTATGAAAATAATGGAAATTAGGAGAAAAGGAAGGTGAAAGGTCACATGTTGCATGTGAGCAGGAAATTGAAGGAAAATAATGGAAAATGAAGAAAATAGAGGCATCATTAATAAAAAGGCTTTTGAGGATCAGTGGGCAAGACTTGGTCAGTTTAGCTTTGGAGCTCTCTCATTATTCTCTCTTCCTCTCGTACTCTTGGACACTTAGAGTTTTCTTTGAGCACTTTGGCATTGGAGCAAGAAGGACAAAGAATGAAAGAGGAAGCAAAGATCAAGAAGGGAAAGGCAGGAACAAGCAAGCTACAACAAGCTTCATTGCAGGTATCAACTTGCATGTGTATTTTCCTTGCTATATTTGGCATGCATGTGTTTCTTTTCTACCATGGCATGGGTTTTTCTAGGTGTGACAATATTTTTAGCCTAGCCTTGCCATTTCCTGATAGCTTTGATGAGATGGGCTCTGTCATGCGTTTTATGGGGGGTGGCTAGATTGGATTTGAAGATAAGTGGGGTGGATCTTCGAATTGATAAACACATGGTGGTAGTGGTCCCTGAACCAGAATGATGATGCATCAAGCCATTGGCCTAGTAACCCCTAAATAAGACTATGGGTTGCGGTAAAGCCAGATTGTGTGCCTTGGTGGGATTAGGAATCCTTGCTGGTGAATGGTGGGATATACTGTAAAGCCAAGAGGTGGATTTTCTCTCCGTTGGGCCCAGTGATTCCGGGATGGAATGTACTGTAAAGCCTGGATAGAATGTCTCAGTGTAGGGCACAATGATCCTTGGATTAGACTGCGGATACATGGTAAAGCCTGAGAGACTAGGAGGCACTCAGATTCCTCACAGTGTAGGCAGAGAACTCAGGTGACATCCACATTAATTGGTGTTTTTGATGTGTTCTATGAGTCCCGCATTCATGCTTGGAATATGACATGGGGGTGATTGGCTGAAGAGAAACTTGGCTCAACCAATCTATGGACAGGTGGAACGTGGTAGTCCCATAACCAGTTGGTTCATTGCATTTATTAATGAGAAATTCTGAGTCAACATTAACCTTTACTTCGTGTTATACATGCACAACTGAAGTCACTATATGGAATGGAAATGACATCAATCGTGATAGGTATTATCACTATGCAACCTGGATAGGTATTATCACTAGAATATTTTGGTTTAATTTCCAATTCTCATTAAAACTTTATAGATGGTAATATAAATTGTGAGATGTATTAGTCTTTAAAGTTATTTTGATTTTGCTTTAGGTCGAATCCACAATTTTCCAATAAGAGGTCAAATAATATTTATGTGATGATTAAATTCAATTAAATATTTTAATTACTCAACTTTTTATTGAAAATATTTTAAGTAAATGTTACATTATCATATATATATATATATATATGAATAAAGTTGATAGATTTAATTATAAGAAATTAAGTGTTAATTTAGTTTTTATAAATAAAATGGATTATATCTTGTCTCTATATATATGTATATATATTTTGTTAATATTGAAAAGTTGTAGTAGTAAAACCCTAGGTGTTGACTTATTCCAAAGAACATAACTATATTAAGGTTCACAAAAACAAAAACACCCCATCCCAAATAACAAGTCATGCGTAAAAGAAAAGAATAGGTTGCATTAAGCCAAAACACTCACCAAATATAACCATAGTAATAAAAACAAATAAGCATATACCCCAACAAAAAATCACTATAAAGCAATCATGTCGATCATAGGAGGATGATGGTCATGGTTGCCTAAGGTTTTCCCTAATTAGTAGTTGGAGGTTCAACCTCAATAGGGTTTTTACCATTGGGGGCTCTAGGGGCTTGGGTTTTTATGAGATCATGATTGTTGGTGATGGAAACTACTTATCGACGTGATGTGACCCAATATTTTAACTGCATGCCCTCTCTCGCTTTTCTTGGACCCTCCTACCTGCATATTGTCAAGGTTCATTGTAAGTGACAGGCTCCTACATTGCTCTTATATGAACTTACTTTAATATAAAGCTGAGATTGTTCAGTTTTACAAAACACTCAGTAATATATCTACATTCTGGTTATTAGGTTGTTATTAACTTAAGCCATTGAGCAAACTATTCACAATTTATACACAAATATTTACATATATTACATAAAAGACTAAGGAAAAAGTCATTATGGTCAAATTAAACTAAATTAAATTCTACCATGAAAACATGAAAACAATTATGAAAATTATGAAAATTTATGTATTACAAAAAATAATAAATCTAATGATAATACAAGCTACAAAAACTCATTACAACTGAAAAGAAATTACAATTGCATGTAACAGAAAGAAAGAAAGAAAAGCAGAGCATTCTATTGTTGATAAAACAAATTGCAACATGCTAAGAAATTAAATGAACTATTCAAATGGAAGATAGCTATATTGAAAGAAATACAATGCAACTAATATAAGTAAATTTAATTACAATTGTTAACTAAAAAGTATGTTGTGATGTGGAAATGCATTCACAAAATGATGTGTACACACAATTGATAGATGAAATACATACTAAGTACAAGAAATCAATAACTGTATAAAATTGAATTGCATGCAAATAATGAAATAATATTCACAAGAGAATATACCAAAAAGATATCACCATTCTTGTAGAGTGGCCCTTGCTCTATAATTAGTTGGTGATTGTAGAAACACACTTAACACACTCATGATATCACGAACAATTGGTTATTGTATTCTAAAAGATAAAAATAACATTACGAAAAGGTTGAACCTTTCTCAATTTAGTTCTCTAATATTTATACAAAAAAAATTACTAACTGACATAACCACCTGCTAAATTCAAGGGGTTCATGCTTGATATAAAGAAGGGAACCACTTTTTAGTTTCATCAAATAGGTGTCCCAAAGATTAACATCTATCTAAAAAAATGTTTTAACTACTTTCTTGAGTTGCCCATATTCAACCTATTTCTTAGCCTTATGGTACGAGTGGTTTGAAGTAGTGAAAACAAGAAATAGTAAGGGCTAATCCGGTAGGACAAGTACAAATAATTTTTTGTTACAAAAATAAAAACTCATTGTTGTTGAATGAAGTCTCAATAGTTGTGGTTTTGATTTTCAATTTTTTCTTTGTTATAGAAAGTCTCTATAATATGGCTTTACAAGTCAGCGAAACTTGGATACTGTAGAGAAAAATCTTTAGCGTGGTCATCCTAACATGGGTCTGTTCAGCTCGTGGTTGTTGACAAAAATATCTACAACCTTTCTTTCTTACACATAAAAGATAAAATTTGGTGTCTAGTTTGATATTTGAAAAACACATATTATCCAACCCATGTACACCAAAATATGTAAATTCGTTAGCATATTATTGAAATACTTATCTCTTTCCACCTAGTCCAATCATACTAAATATGACATGAAATTGAGAAAATATGAATGGAAAGATAGATGAAACATGTTATTTTCTCAAGAAAAGGGGTTATAAATGGATGATTAGGAATCAAAAGTTCAAGCCTCATTAGTAGGTAGAGCCAAATAAATCGCCAGATCTGGCTCTCATCAATCTAGGATAAGAGAGAGGTTGCTACAATATTGACCTAATAAAGACACAAAGAAGGGACACAACAAATGTGTTAGGAGGAATGTGTTTTCACTGCGATAAACACCCTCCAAAGTTTTTCTCACACTTGAATTTTGGAGCCTACTTATGGCCTCATGATCTGTCACCTCAAACTATTCATGATAACTTCATGATTGGTTGATACTTTTCTTATGAGATTATAATTGTAAAAGTCACTTGCTTACGTAGGCTTAAATTTTGATCTATTCTCAATCACACCCCTTTCTAGCAAACTTAGTAACCAATGTCTATCCTTGAGAATAGCCATTGCACAATTCTTGAAAGTAAGGCTTACGTAGTCTCTAGGAATAATGTATGCACAATGTTTAGTTACAATGTTTGCGCAGTCCTTGTGGACAATGGCTACACAATCCATAGAGATAGTACACTACACAATCTATGTTGATAATTAGTGCATAACATCACTTGACAGTCTTTCTCTCACTCTTGGTTACATTGTATCTTCATTTGAGTGAGTTTACTCAATTGTCGCTTTTGCACACCTTTACTTTCGCAAGTGTCTCTTTCACTTTCACGATTGTCATTTTTTCATGTTTTCACTTTCAGAAGTGTAACTTATTCTTTCTCTTCACTTTAGCATAAGTTGCTTTCACTTTATTTAGCATTTGTAAGTGTCATTTTCACTTTTTCTCATGGTCGCAAGCGTTGCTTTTGATTATTTTAACTTTGGCATGTGTCACACTTTGGCGCATCATTAGAGGCAGATCTAGCACACTCTTCTACATTAAATGATCTTATATATCATAATAATATATTCTAGACACTCCCCCATATCTTAGCGCACTTTTTGATTAGAGTTGACACTCATGTCATAACTTGTGTTTTAAGTGTCGCAAAGCTACATTTCAACTGTCGTACTAAGAGATAAGTGTCGCTTTACTATCATTTCAATGTATGCATGTGGATTTTGAGTACTGTGCATTATTTTGGCTTGTTTTGATGTTATCTGAGTGTGACATAACTATTTTAGGACTTGTTTGTGTGTCTTGTTCTCTCTTGCTTGACTAATCCCACACTTAGTCATTTTCAGAGCATTCACTATCTTTGTAGCTTGCTAACTCCCTCATGGAACTGTGCATTGTGCAGTATTAAGCCAAAATGAAGCATCCTTGCCTCTTGGAAATATGCACTGTGTAGTCACTACCTCCAAGGACTGCACATTGCACAATCAAAGTGCTTAGTCTCTGTCCCCTGTCCTTGGAAACTACGCAAATTATCTCTCCCAACCATTATTCCACTATGCACTGCATAGTCAGGCCTCACTAATTTCCTATCCTAAGAAAATGTGCAATCCTTTAGCTCATTCTTCCATGAATTACACATTTCATAATCATAATGAGCAATCTTGCCTCACTGCATCAATGTTTCCCTAAACTGCGCAGTTTTGTCTTCTAGTCCCCTAGCCACTGCGCATTGCACAGTCACAGTGATTAGAACTTCATCACTACCTCCTGGAAGTGCACACTCCACAATCCATGAGCCTCCTCCTTAGTACCACACTCTATCTAGGTTCAATCAGTAAATTGCACAAGGAAGTTAGACTAGGATATTTTCATACTGATGTCATCTTCTCATGAGGGAATTTCATCTATAAGTGTTATATCTTGACATGAAAATATGATGCTCAAGGAGGATGCCAAGGAGATCATGGAAGAACACAATTGTGAAGATGAATAGACAAGGAGACTCTCAAGAAAGAAGATGAAGGGACAGTAGGTCACAATGGAAGATTGAGGATCAAAATCATAAGGAAGAATCCATATCATCCAAGATCTGGGAGGATGAAGATGAAACACATGCAAGACTTATCATGAGGATACAAGGGAGGTCACTAAGGAGAGGCTACAAGAGAGCACTTGTGAAGAAGAAGCAAAATAAATAATCATCATGAAGGACATGAAGAAATCCTGGACCATGACAGAATGGTGACATCTTGTGTTGAATTGGAAGGTTCTGACATTGATCCACACCCTTGGGAGGGTAAAGATAAAGAAAAAGAAAATATCCATCATGAAGAAGATACACAAATAATGCTTAGGAGAAAGGCTTTCCCCGAACACATCATAATGAAGTTCCATATCATCAATGTTGAGTCATGGCTTGTCCAAGTGTCATCACAATGTCATATGTGTCATTGTATCTTACCACATCATTTGTGGAATGCAATATTGTACTTTAAAAATGGGAAAATGTAAAATTTGTAATACTAAGGGTTCCACATGGAATGTGAAAAGTCACTAGAAGGTTTCAGAGTCATTAGAAGCTCAAAGGCTGCATAGGAATTAAAAAAGGTCACATGGGAGTTCAAGAGTCATGAGGGAGTTCAAGAGTCACATATCAGGTGAAGGGTCGCCTCATTTACTATAAATACACCCTCATAGCTCAAAAGAGAGGACTTTGGACATTGTACTTTTTGCCTTGGAATTTCTAGTTTGCATGGGATAGAAGATCTTTCTTTCGAGGAAAGTGGTAACATAATTGTTCCACTATTGGGGTTAGTGTGGCGATAATTTCACTTAATATATGAACCTCTTAGAGCCGATGCACTTTGATTCATATGTTGTGAATGATTGTGAGACTATTATTTCATTGTTTGTGGTGTATGTTTATGTTAACACATATTAACGAAAATGAACTATTTCATTGACTCTATTATGCATCTTGTTGAATGTGCATTGTTACTTTATTTTATGATCATTATTATCTTGTGAATTACTTTGCAAGTTATCTAGCGATTCTTTCCATTCTCTTGTGTCTCTTTTAGGATATATTATTAATTTTATTCTAGAGGTCCACTCTCTCTTTCCTTGCCGTAAGAATACCTTATATACATTAGAGTTGTATGCCTCACAGTGTCAACTTGCTTGTTTCAAAGATTGTTTGTATAATCTCTTATGTTGATAATTGCAACCAAGGCACATATTTAAGATCAAAATTATGGAAATCGACCATATTTCTGGTTGGGGCTCATATTCCAAACAATGTGAGGTCTAATTGGGACTTCATATTGGGGAGATCCCCTTGGTTGACAGATTTCCAACATTGTTAACAATTGGTGTTAAAAGGAGGGCCAAAGGACAAGTTGAGCCCATTGAGTTTGTTTTGAATATCTTATCTTGAATGGATCATTCCCAAATCATATTGTTGGGATTTTTTCTTAATAGATTCAATCTTAAACTTTCAATCCCCTGTTGATAGGTGGTTGTCATTGATGTCAATCCAAGCAACACCAGGAGCTACCCCTATCTTTGATGGAATATTTGACATGGGAATCCATGGAATCTCATGCTAGGATCCTTCTAGATAGATTCTCCTAGACGAGATGTTTCCATTGATATATGGTATGCCCTGTGGTTCCTTTTGGTTTGAGAGAAAATTGAGTTTAAAATTGAAGACCCAATTTTGTGGGCTAAAACCCTAGGGGGTAGAGACATGCCACCTTATTCACCAACGATTGTCAATATATGACAGGAATTATCATCGTAATCTCACCACGTATAAGTTTAATAACTTCAATATCCAAAGGTAGTAAGCCAATCATTGACTTCACACTCGGGTAGGACCATATGCACTAAGCCAATTATTGATTTCACATTGCTAAGTGGAATTGAAAATCTTTCTAGAAAGATCCTTAACACAATATTAAGGGTTACTTATTATTATTTAATTAATATTATTTTGTTAAATTATTTTTACTTATCAAATGAATTAACATTATTTTAAAAGATTATTCTTTTCTCCAATGGTCTACTAAGAAACCCTCTGAGATCGAAAGGTCTAGGCATTATTAAGGTTGAAAATTTATTAAAAATAAGTGCCAAAAGGATAGTGATCCTTCCCTAATCAAGGAGACTTTTATCAAATGTTTTTGAGCACTCCCTTGACCTAAAACGTGTAGAAATTCTTACAAATTCTCTACAAATATGCCTCTGAGATCTATGTAGAAAATCTGATTGTAGATTAACTCGATAATGCAATATACCAAAGAAAAATACTATAATCTACTTCTACTATCAAAATTGCGGAGGCTTAAAGGATTTGAGCAATATCAAGCATAACACATATAACTAGAAGCATAATCAATGCACATGAAACACATAAAATACTCAGGGGAAAGCTTCAGCTAAAAACCCCACTATCTCTATTATCATACAAGGTGGAAATACCTCAAAATTACACAAAACCTTAGATCTCACAGCTAGCTAGCTCTCAGTACAATCCTCCTGGATGCTTACAGGCAAACAAGGCTTCTCACAAACCTTTTCCTCTGCCATCCAAGCCTCCTATTTCCTTGCGTAGTTTTCCCTGGGTGATCCAGTTGTTACCAAGTGTAACAATAATCTCTCACACTGATATCACACCCTGTAAAACTGCGCAATCCTCAAGGAACCTTCCCTTGACTGCATGGATGAGTTTCCTTTATAGGAAAACACATGCAACTAATAGTAACCTGTCCTTGACATTTAGCTCAAATGGGTCTTTCTTTGAATAAACATGCATGAGTTTCTGATGAGAGAATCTTCAGTTATCTGGAGTACACTTGTTGAGTGCATGCATGCATCAACTCACTGATAACTCACAATTAGTTCCTCAAATAGTTTGGAACTAATTTAACTGGACTTAACTCAGTAAACTGAGCTATACTTACGACTCAAATATAACTCAATCTGATCCCTTAATTAAGGATAATCCCTTAATTTAAGGGATACTATTGCATGAATGTAGAAAGACTTCTCACTTGATTTCTTCCAAATATTAATCCATAATGATGAGATTAATTATTTTCCAGTACTGGTGAGACTAAATTCGATTAATTCACCATTTTAATTCAAGGACAAATTAAAATTGGAATATTCTGGATTCTATTTTTATCATTTCTTGTTGCTATTTTCAACACTCCCTCTCAACAAGAACAAAATTCGACTCGATCTCGATCCTGAACCTTTGGAATGTTCTGCATGCAACACTTCTCTCTAGTGTTGTTTCTCCAACAACTTCAGAAACAAAAAAAACATCCAACCTGAATCAAAATGATGCCTTTGTCATCAAAGTCTCTGACTAATATTGCCTTTGTCGACTGAAAACTCTGCACTTCTACTGACTCAACCTTTCTGCATGTTGTCAATCCTTCTTTGTGCTCTTTAGTATCTGACTGCTCTAGCCTCTGTCACTTTGATCTCTGATTGCATCAATCCCACTCATTCCTCCCGCTACTATGTACTTTAGGTTCCCGTAGCAAGGTATGATCCATGAGATAAAACCTCTCAGTGGACCCTACCAAATTTCAGCCTTCTTGAGACTATCACTTCACATCGCCCCACCTCACACCTGAAGGTATGGCTGCATGTGATCCATCTACTTACTCTAATTGTGGCTCCTCCACAATTGCCTGAGACTTCTTTTGGGACTGCATGTTGAGAGGTAGTGTACTCTCCCTCTCAACCACCAAGTCTCTAACATTTGCCTTGCTCCTCAAGGATTTGCATGCATCTTTAACCTTAAGATAATATAGGTTCTTGACTCGTGAACTGATTTGTTTCACCTGTCTCATGGTGATGTGTCTAAGCAAAACCTTTCCCTTACTGAAGATAACATCGTAGCCTTTGTCCTCCAACATCGCGACCGGTACCAAGTTCACATCTGCCAAGGTGATATGAGGTCCATGCTCCCTCTGAAAAGCAACCGTGCCCACTACTGAAACACTATACCTTTCATCGTCACCCATCTCTATGCGCATCTTGAGGACTTTCTCCTCCAAGGTACTGAACAAACTTTTATCACCAGTCATGTGGAATGAGGCTCCAATGTCAAGATACCAAACACAACCCATCATCGATGACACCATGCATGCGATGAGAGTAAATTCCATTTCAAACTGAGAGGCTAATGCCTCACCTTCCGATCCTTCCGAGGATCCCTTCATGGACTTCTTCGATGGAAAATTAGTCCAATAATGTCCCATATCAATTGAAGTATGATATGAATTCGATTTGCACCTGCAACCCTGAACTTCAAACTTCCAATTCTCTTCTCCGTATATTGTTCACTACTTCGATAAACTCAGCTCCGATACCATGTAGAATTTCTTACAAATTATCTACAAATCTACCTTTGAGATCTATGTAGAAAATCCGGCTGTAGATTAACTCGATAATGAAATATACCAAAGAAAAATACTATAATCTACTTCTACTGTCAAACTTGCAGAAGCTTAAAGGATTTGAGCAAGATCAAGCATAACACATAAAACTAGAAGCATAATCAACACACATGAAACACAGAAAATACTCAGGGGAAGCCTCAGCTAAAAACCCCACTATCTATATTACCATACAAGGTGGAAATATCTCAGAATTACACAAAGCCTTAGCTCTCACAGCTAGCTAGCTCTCAGTGCAATCCTCCTGAATGCTTACAGGAAAACAAGGCTTCTCACAAACCTTCTCCTCTACCCTCCAAGCCTCTTATTTCCTTGTGCAGTTTTCCTTGGGTGATCCAGCTGTTACCAAGTGTAACATTGATCTCTGACACTGATCTCACATCCTGTAAAACTGCGCAATCCTCAAGGAACCTTCCCTTGACTACATGGATGAGTTTCCTTTATAGGAAAACACATGCAACTAATAGTAACCTGTCCTTGACATTTAGCTTAACTTAGTCTTTCTCTGAATAGACATGCATGAGTTTCTGATGAGAGAATCTTCAGTTATTTGGAGTACAGTTGTTGAGTGCATGCATGCATCAACTCATTGATAACTCACAATTATTTCCTCAAACAGTTTGGAACTAATTTAACTGGACTTAACTCAGTAAAATGAGCTAACTAATTACAACACAAATATAACTAAATTTTATCTCCTTAATTAAGGGATAATCTCATTAATTATTTTCAAGTAGCCGGTGAGACTAAATTCGAATTTAATTCACAATTTTAATTCAAGGACAAATTAAAATTGGAATATTCTGGATTCTATTTTTATCATTTCTTATTGCTTTTTTCAACAAAACGGTCATCTTGTAAAGCCCTTACATTATACTCAAACTATAAATTTAGCTCTCATTTCTTACAAAAAAATGTGTGTGCTTCTAATGAAATATCATTAGGAAATTGCTCTAAAACTCTTTGGCTACTTGACGGAGATAACAAAGACATTCGCTAAGGATCATGGTTTGGTCAAATTTTTGTTTGGTTTTGGAGATTCGTTTGAGTATTTCCCTTTCAAATTCAAGTGAATGTTCAAACTGAAGTATATTCACAATCAAGAATTTGAAGATAGAAGTCTGAGTTTCGAAGGGTATTTATTAAAAAACAACGAAGGCTATTATGACATAAAATTATTGCAACTGGTTGCAAGGATGTAGCATAATAAGGATTCAATGGATGTGTTCGCTGTTACATCATTGAATACACAACACATCTAAGAATTTCTAGCAAATAAATATACTGTCTACCTTCTAAAATTATGTAACTAAATTCAGATCCTAATAATAGTAAAGTGGCACCAGTTTTGGTCATAATATGCATCATTTTAAGGCTCAAATTATCACTGTAATGAATTTACGAAAATAATTGAGTCTTCAAGTAGATCAAAGTCTATTGAAGCCTTTCAACATCTCACCTAGGGCACAAAACTAACTACAGGACTCAACTTCAGGACAACAAGTCTTAGGTTGATCGTAAAGTTGGTGGACAAGACAAGAGACATCATAAAGGAATTACACAAGGCACAAGCTTACTTCAGGTATGTATCATTATCATTTAATTTATAAACCTTTCATATTTATAGTTTTTGACTAACAAGTATATTATAGGAAGAGGTAAGTTTCATAAAAGGGGTAATTTTGTTTTAGCTTTGGGTTGGGGTTTCGCTTAGATATGTCTTATTTTTAGGTGCAAACCTTGTTCAAGAATAGATCACCCACATCACCTATAGTTGTCAAGACATGAGAAGAAAGGAAAACATCGAAGAACAACATTGTTGAAAGAAAAATTAAAGTACCACAAACAACCAAGACTTGAAAGAGAAGTCCATCATTCCTGACCACTTCTACAACAATTCTGACAATCAACATCAAGGACAAATTGTACAATAAGTGTAAAGTCTTGTAATTTGTAAAGAGTCTATTTGCCTAGAGTTTAAGGAGGCAATTTTTGGGGACAAAGGTTTTGGCTTGAGGGTTCTTGGTTTGTCAGGACAAGGGTTTAGGTCCTAGTGCTATTGACCAGTCAAAGAAATTCATTATAATATCATTGTAATGTGGATCATAGTCCCTGGTAGAGGAGTCCACACTTTTTTATTTAATATTTTTCTTTATAGGGTGGTAGGGTGGTCCTAGGTAGGTGAATGAAATCACCTACATGTTAGGGTCTGTAAACACTCCAGGATGGTAGGGTGGTGCTAGGGTGAGTTGTGGCTCGCTAGGGTGTTGGGGCATCCATTCAGTTGATTGCTGATAAAACTAGGGCATTGGGGCATCCTTCCAATGATAGGTAGAGAATAATTCTTTTCTAGAGTTATAGGAAGTCATAACTTTATTTTCACTTGGGGCGGGAGATTAAATAACTTATTAGAAAAGAGTTTGGTGGTTTTTGACCTAGAGGGGGTTTTCCACCTAAAAATATTGTCCCTACTGTCTCTATTTTTGCATTGTTGTTTATTTCTCTTACTAAACAGTACTAATAATAATTGAATATTAATTAATTCTCTAAGAAGATTAATAAAGTGCTAATTGCTAAGAAATACTGATTCACACCCCCTCTTAGTATTTCCAACATCCTCGTGGAAGTTTTTTACAACTTGTATCAATTAAAGTTTGAGGGAGAGGGTGAAATATCCATAGCTGAACATACATCTCATTTTCTCAATTTTTGCGAATCTCATAAAATCAATTGTGAAGATGTTGCTTATAAATTATTCACCCTCACTCTTGAAGGTCGAGTTAAACTATGGTGTCATACCATACCTTCTTCTTTTATTCATTTATTTGAACAACTCTTCAAGGAACTTCATCAAGTCTTTGAAAGGTATGGTTACCAAGATGTTTATAAAAACATTCTTCAACTTAGAATTAAGCATGATGAATAAATAGAGGATTTTTCTAATATATTTCTTCACTCGTGTTATGAGTTTGCCGAAGAATATGTGAATTTGGATTTCTCAAAGAAAAGTTTCAGTGCTTGGTTCAAATATCCTTGAAACAATATGAATATGATTCCTTGGTTAATAGTGTTCTCCCAAATTTGATTAATCATGAGTTATCTCCAATATTAGAGGAGGGACCTACTATTCCTTTTGTCCCTTGTCCTCCTCCCTTTTTCATTGCATAACGAGGTTGTCTTTGGTGCCTTTTTAAAGTTGAGAAATAAGAAAATTTCATTGATGATCCAATCATCCCATCCTCATTTTATCCTCTTGGTTGATACTCTATGCATAAGAAACCTAAGGTGAAGACTAGTCCCTTGATTTATCAAGATCACAATGCACATAATCATAATCCTAAATCTATTTCAATTGAAAGTATTGTTTCTTCACAGGATACCTGTCATCCTCCATCGTCTTCATTTCATGACCCTTCATGCCTTGATCCACTTAATCAATATGCACCACCAACTAGTACTTCATATACTCTCAATTCTCAATTTGTTGGTCTAAATGTTAATCAGGTACTAAGTGGTCACATTCCACAGGTAGAGGAGTAGAAAGGTGAAGATACTTTTTATCTCTCCTCTATTTTTTAAAGTCCTCTATGTCATGATGATATTCCTTCATTCTTGGCAGATTTAGGATCTAGTGATCTCGACAGCCAATTAAATGAAACCAATGATCTTAATCAACCTGAAGCCCTGAGCAACCACCATCTTGACAACATTGATTCGACTAATATATGTGGTGGTGATTGCCTAGGTACATCTACCAATCTTTTGATTTCTCATGAATATTCTCTTGTGAGTAATTCTTCTTCAACTCACTATCCCTTGTGTCCTACTATTTGTAATGAATTAACCCATGATAAAGACATGCCAGTCTCTTCGAATCTATAATCCAATGAGAAGGATATTGAATTAACACAAGGTAGTGAGGTCATCTATGCTAAAGAAGAGAACAATCAAATTATTGAGCATCCATTCCATTCCTTGTAATATCTTGTTTTGCATGAGGACAACTCTTCAAATCAAGTTGCTAATGAGATTTCTACAATTTATATATTCATAGATTTGCAATTAGAGGAATCTTTTGACTTGAGTAATATGTATGTTGAAGTTGAAAAATCTAATCAAACCAACGTTGTAGATGGCTACCATTAAGATAATATTGATCTTGTTAAAATAACTAACAATAGTTGTCCACATGCAATGCACAATCTAAATCAACTCTCAAAATGTAATTATCCAACATTTCGGAATTTCCGAGACTTGCTAGGGAGTTGAGACACTTCAACTCCCCTTGATGGTTGTGTCAAGTTCTTGCAATCCTGATGATATTCCTGAACTATGTCAAATCTAAATTTTCTCATAAGATTCATTTCTCCGTATTGTTTCATTAGATGCAGACTCATTCTTGATAAATTTTGGGTTTTTTCGAGACAATTTTTGTAATTTTCAAGATTGGGTTTTTGATATGATAGAAGATTATGTTAATTTATCTTCATGTGAACCTATTACATTGAACTCAGGATTGGAATTCACATCTTCCATGGATGCAAAGAGTTTTGAAGCCTATCCTTTTAATTATCGTGACAAATATTCTCACTGATTGAAGGATCCACATTTGTCAAATACTTATGAGAATAATCAACCCCTGGGGTTTCTTTTGAATATTGTGACAATAACCATTTTCCCTTTGGCACAAGCTATCTTCTATAGTGTTGATAAATGCTTGAATTATTTAGTGAATAAAATTCCTCTTTTGGACAGATTAATGTCCCAAGTTGAATTTGATTCAACACATGTTGATCCATTGTATCCTGATTGGTTTCCCTTGTTTTCTATACTATCATTCATCTTTAATTATTCTACTCAGATACAAGATAGTGATTTTTCGTATTCAACTTGTGAGGATAATTTTTCTATTATTCAAAGAATTTGTGAATTTGCTCAAATTGATCCATCTTTATGTTCAAATAATGGAGAATCCGATGTCTTAATCAACCCATCTAATTATAAAATTGGCCTTAACACTTGTCTTTCAATTCATTATTTTCCCACAAGTGTATGCGATGATAATTGTTTTACATTTGTTGATCCCATTAAGACCATAAATTCCTATGATTCATCATTTCACTTTTAGATACTTGTCAAGTAGTTGAAGCACTTCAGCTATTGCTGATGTTATGTTAGGCCTTCATGATCTTGAAAATCCTTCTGAACATGATCATATTCAATTCCCCTTACAAGATTCTCCTCTTGATTCCATGCCATTAATAAAAAATTCATTTTCCCAAGGATTTTAGGGTCTTCAAGAGGATTGTTTCGGATTTCATGATTGAATCTATGAGTGGTTGGGGGCATCTTACTTAGCAATTTATGTTGCTAATAAAAAGTTGCAACCTTACCTAATGTTTGCTAAGATTGAAAATATGGGTGAATATACATTCACAAGAAGCCTTCGAGGTTTATATGATCATTGTTCTGATCAGTAAGGTAAAGTTGCAGATTGTTTAAAGTTAATTGGCATGGCACATCTTTCTACCTCAAGGGAAGACCTTATATTTTCTATGCAAGATATTCAAGTTGTGATATTTATTTTCACATTGATTTATGTTGTTTTTCACTCGTATCTTTCTACTTGCAGGCAAGGAGAAACTTCGGTAGCTACATTGGAAATTTCATTGCACTTAACCTTGACCTTCTAGCCAGTTAGATTAGGGGTAGGTATGGTTTCATTTAAGTTTTTATTTTCATTTCATCCACCATACACTTTGCTCCACATCTAGTTTTGCATTTTCTTTGTCTCTCGCTTCCTCTCTTGCATACTGCTTTTCTTTTAGTCTTACATTTTTCTTATTCTCTTTCTTTTCTTTTCTTGTTTTGTCATGTCTTTCCTTTCATGTCTTGTTCAATAAGACCATGCATGAAATTACTCTTGCCTAGCTCAAGAGAACAATGTGGCAAAGTTTGAAAAGGTCAATTGTGATAATGAGCAACTTGGCTAATATGTCTTCGTCTTCTTTGTTTGGGCCTACACATATCTTAATGGAAATGATATTTGAATGGAAAATATGATCCATTCAAATGGAAAGCCATAAGAAAAACCACGACGTTCGTATCTATTGAGAAATATTTATTCCTTTATTTGGTATGGTAATTGAATGGTGTTTTGCTTGTCGATACGATCGAGTAGAGAAGGGAAAGGGAAAACTAAGAGTGAGCATATTAATTTCAAAGGTATATAACAGACTTTGAAGGAAGAACCTCTCTTGCTCTAGATAAGTCAAGATCCCTCTTCCATCCCATGAAATAATGTCTAATGAAGGATAAATCATATTGCAAATAAACTATTGGGTGAAAGAAGAGAAAGGCGTCCTACACAGAGAGGTGAAGCAAGTGGCTTCCTCGGCGTACTGAATAGGCTTGCCGATAGCGGACCAATGCTTGTGTTCCTATAGTGACTCCGCTGGGGTATTAAACAAGCCTGCTGGTAGTGGAGCAACACTTGTTGGCTTGAGGGGGCTTGGACCTAGCTTTAGAGTTAGATGCGCTAACCAACAAAACCCTACACTACTGGCCCTGTCAGAAACAACCCACTTAGCGCAGGTTGCAGTCTCACTCGAGGCAGTACTAGGGGATGCTAGAACCAAATTTCTGCATCCAGAAGGCTATGTGATGTGGAAGTAAGGCATTTCTTCAGTTTCAGGCCTGATCTGACCTTTGCGAACCCTTATCCTCGAAATCCCCAAACTTAAAGAAATTTTCCATTAAATAGAGTTATGAGCTTCGCCTAAGGATCTAATCATGCATTAAATTACATATAACAATAGATCTATATCTTCACGGAGTAATTAAGACAATAATATAGATAAATGGCATTCAACTGAGCATAAATATAGAAAACACGTAAGTATACAGTTCAGACACATATTTGCTTCAAATACTCTTTATTATTTCAAATTTTCAATACATATACATTTCAGACCCTACGCACACAGCTGCAGGGGCCCACGTACTCAGTTATAGACTTACCAAGGTCTCTGCGCAGACAACAGTAAGATCCTTCCCCTTCACCCAAATATAGAAAGATATTATGCTTACAGACTAAAAAACACATCCTCTCATCATATCTGATTCCCCCTTTATATAATTTTTTCTTTTACAATACCATGGTATGCAAACCATGGGCGGAGCTCAAAACAATACAAAAAATAAGGGGATTTGACCTTCCTAAAACCCCTTGACTTCTAGTGACCTTCACGCTGCGTGTTGCACTCTTTAAAATGAGGTTACTTTTACAAAAGTTAGTCATAATTGGACCTAGGTGACCCCGTCCCAACAAGCCCCCAACACAAAGATGTGACTCATCCTCAAGTCACTCCGCTGGTACGCTCTGTATCTTTGCTTTCAAGTTGCTGAACGAAGAATTCGTTGGGTGAAATGCCTCCGTGCATTGTGCTACTACCTATCAAACTTCTTCGACCAACTTTTATGTAGGTGGTCCTTCTACTACATTTGCTACATAATTTTGAGCATGCCTTCCACAATCAATGAGAGATGCCCTGCTTCTTCTTCCCAAGGTTGCATCCTTGCAGTGATAATCTACATCTTCTTCCGTAGCCCCTCGGTTTGTGCTTGCATGGATGTTCCTTATTTCAAGCGGGTGAACCGTTTCACATGTTCCAAGGTGTGTGCTCTTGCCTTGATCTCATCGTACTATAGTTGCTTATCCCGGATTGCTACTTCAAACGTTTTAACCTGTGGGTCCCTCTACAGTGAGGCCCACAGTTCTAGCGTTTCTTCAAACAGTTGGCTATAGTCCTTGACTAAAACATCAAGATTTTACCTATCTATTCTAATGGAAACCTCGTGTTGCTGTCAGATCTCAGGTAGTGGTGGGATGTAGCTTCAATTGAAGCTCAGTAATTTGCATATGCAGATCAAAACAAACCTTATCCACCTACGCCTTCGACTCTCTGAATGCATCTGCCAACTGTTGCACTTTGTCTTTTGAAGTGGCCTCAGACTGAATTTGGAGCTCTAAAAGCTCACTACATACTTTGGAAATGGCCTGCTCCATGATGAGCCTAGGTATTGCAGCAAGAATGCTACAACTCCTAGGGCTACCAACTTTACTTATCAACCCGAGGTTCGCACAAACTTGGAGGTGACTGTGCTATATACACAAGTAGAAGTGAAGGTACTGCCTATTGTCACTACTCATCTGGTAAGAGACCCCAGGGGTTCCAACCCAGACTTCTATAGGGTCAGAAAAAGCTTGATTTTGATGGAAGGAGAGAAAAACTAGTCTAGGGGAGAGCTATTCTACAGCAGAAATGAAGAAAGGAATCATGTAATGCTAATTTCCTAAGTTGCAGAAGTAAAAACATGAAAACTTAGACTAAGGGTTAAACAATGGAAACTAGGCCAGGTCTGTATCTAAACGGAAGAACGGTCGGAGATCAAAATGGTGGAAAGGGGACGTAATGAGTAACAATGCATAAGAACCGTTGGATCAGGTAGGTGGAAAGTGAATGACTGCCTGAGATTGGACCGTAGGAGGGTACTTAGGCAGATGGTCGAACATGGTCAACTAACGGGATGGACGACTGAGATTATATCGTGGAATCAATCAGCAGATGGATGACAGAGATCGCAGGCAAAAGGAATGTGTGAAAATGGTATCAGGTGAAGCGACAACTGTCAGATTAGGAGACATATCGATAGTGGAGATGGAAGGAGGCAAAATAAAACATGCGAAAATGGGAGAGCGGGTTTAGAGGGCAGTAAGTGGAATATGGTGCACCCTCAAATCTATAAGCAGTTTTGTAGAATTTCATGTGATTAGCCTCCCCGACCAACATGTAGCACGGGGAAACCGTTCATATCGTGTGCCCTCATCCAGATAATGGTTGGATAGGAGATCCACGCAATATTGCACAAAGGTCATTGGATCTGGCAAGGCAAATCTACGGTGGGGAATGGACCGAGCAAGTTGGTGAGTGGGTGTGTGATAGCCATCAGATCAGTTGAGGTAGATCAACAACGAGGATTTAAAGGGCGAAAAGTCAAACGAAAAAAAGGAATTTGAGCAGTGATTGGTCAGTTTGATGTGTAAAGCGATTTACCAGCAAAAACTGTTTAAACATGAATTTAACAGCTTCTTCTGTGGCATTTTGTGTTGAAGGGGAATGACATGGGAATTTGAGTGAGGTTTGAATGACAGAAAGAGAGCGAATCGAGCTGATGACTATTAAAGGGATAGAGTGACAATGAACTCAGTGACTAGGTTTAAACGACAAACCCTTTATGAAAACCAAAACCCTGTGTTTTTTGGGGTTGCTGCAGGGTTTCTTCCTCACATCATGGTCCCAGAGGGAGGAGGTGAGGTCGAGACACCTGTGAGCAACCTCGTGGATATTTTCTTTGTTACCAGTCTAATAGAAAGCATGAATGAAGCAAACTAAACCACAACTAATCTGTTCTGCACTACTGTAATGAGACTGCAACTATTCAAGCAAATGAATGGAAAACATGAAGCTGCTTAAGTACATGAACAGGGAAGCCATAAATGTGTGCTGAACCACTATAATGAAAATGCATCTATATAACCAAATGAATAATCAAACCATGCATATATGATATTGCTGCAATGAAAATGAATTTCTTAAGTAAATGAACATAAAACAAGAATCTAAGCTAGGATAACAATACAATAAAGAGGATATTTGGTTGCTAGGGTTGGGCCCTAACCCAAGAGCTTCAACCCTCTGAGTTAACTTAGTGCTGGCTCAAATCAAAACTCATATTCATTATAAAAGAAGTGTATTACATCAAACTGTTGCAAAGTAGAGTTCCACAGTAAAAGTTCGAATCTTGACTAGCTGACTAACTACCGGCTAACTGACTAAAAAAAAGCCGAGGTCCTAAGCCTCTCTATTTATACATATGAAGTCTCAACGACTTCCCTTAAAATTAGGGAGGTACAACTACCAACTTAATGGTAACTTGTCCTTTCACTTCCACTAGCTCGACTGCCTTCTAGTAGGGAGGCTGCTTGTACTTCCACTTGCTTGGCTGTCTTTTAGTACTCCTGATTTGGTTGTTTGTACTTTTAGTTGATGGAGGGATATTCAAATGGATGAGAAATAAATGAGGAGGATTCACCTCTTGTAATTCCTCTCCCTTGTCCCATCTGAGTTTTGACCAAGGTCTTTTACCATAGTTCCTTGCTTTTACCTTTTATCCCTACATTTCCCTCGCTTTTATCCTTTATTCCTGCATTACATGCACATTAGACCACGAAGCAAAATATCCAACTCTAACTCATCTCAAAAGAAAAATGTAATCAAAAGTATGCAATAAGTTGTGAGAATAGTTGGTTTGACTAAGCTAGGAGGTGAATTAAGGCCAATTAAGGCCCATATAATTACTCAATGATGAGACTCATCATTACCCCCCTACTGAAAGTGTTGCTCATCCTCTGAGCAACTTAGTGGCTCTGAAAGCCTCTCTGACATCTCATGCTTCTGCTGTGGTCTTTTCTTCTGGTTTATAGCAACCTGCTTTCCTTTCTCCTTCTACCCACTGATATTCTCTCATCTTCAAGCTATGTGGCAGTGTTTTCCATCTTTTTTTGCAGACATGTATATTATCATTTCTTAGTAGCCTAAACATATCCTCAAAATGTGTACTTTCTTGCCCTTAGGCAACAAGATATCTAAGTGTCAGCTGAGGATCATTTGCAATGAGATTATGGGTGTTGATTAGGCTCATGGGATTTGATTGTTCAATTGCTTCTCTATCCTTGAAGCCACTTAGCTCTTTTGTTTCTTGCTACTCATTTTTTTTTCACTGCCTTATTTCTCTTCTATTTTAGTATCATGTTCCTTTATGTTCTTCTTCATCATGTCCCTCTATATTAGTTTCTTCTTTATCCATCTCATCCCCATCTAGATCTGTATTTTCTTTCCTTGTTTTGTCTCCTCGTCACTAACAAAAGGACTAACACCATAGATGAAGGTTTCAATGTCATCCTCTATTGGTAAGACATTGAAGACTGCCCATGATATAGGGATCCTGAGGTTTTGGAGGGCATAGCCTTTTTTATAGGAAATTGGCCACCTTTTTACTTACAAACCAACTACCTCTTAACCTTTACAACCTTTGATCAAATGATGCAGATGAGTGAGTGAGTAGGATACTTACCTATGGCCTTAATTCCACGTTGCAAGTGTCAAGATCAGAGGTGCTGCTGATGGTGTATGTGACTGCAGATCTGATGCTACTGCTGCTGTGTAGTCATGTTTCTTCCTCCTTTATTGTCTGTTGATGGTGTCTGTGACTATAGATCTGATGCTACTCCTACTATGTAGTCATCTTTCTTCCTCCCCTACTGTCTGCTGATGGTGTCTATGAGGATGCTGTAATGAATGGACAAAGGGAGGGGGAGCATCTTCCACTCATAGATGTGGGTGAAGAGTTCACCACTGCAATTCATTATCGATAGCGGGAGCCAAAAGAACCTCATTTTAGCATAAGTCATGAAGTGTTTGGGTCTACCAACCACACCACACCCACAACCATATACCATCGGGTGGCTTCACCAAGGACGATATCTCCATGTCAGCCAACAGTTTCGCCTACCCTACAACATCAAGCCCTTCACAGATGAGGTGTTGTGTGATGTTTCTCCTCTTGAAGTTTGTGATGTATTATTAGGCTTGTTAGTGTCAGCCTTTCCAGCCTTCCTCCAGTGATCAAATAGGCTCTTATAAAGTGATTGTGAAGTGTCAAGGTCAAATTTTGTCATTTCAGTGAGTCTTCAAGCAAAATTTCGTCACTAGGCATTAGGTCTAGGGTTCGCTTTAACTCCTTATAAAGTTGCCCAAATGTCAATCTATGTCACTATTCAGCTGATTCTATCATCATTCATAGGGTTCTCATTATCATGTAAGTGTCTAATGAGTCATTTTACATCTTGTTCATGCTTCAGTTGTGCCTTGGCAAGTTCATTTCCCTCTCCTAGGGTTTTGAAGCCAATTTCTCTTGGACGGTTAAATCATCAGCAAAACTTGTATCCAGATGTTCATACACCTTCCCCTATCCTTAAAGTACCTTATCAAACACTTCCCATCCCTTAGATCCGCCAAATTCCTCATTTTTCCACAAACCCTAGTTTCTAGCTACAACCTGGCAATTTTCTAGGTTGGGCCTGTGTTTTGCCCTTTTCGACCCCTTCCCCTCACTAAATATCTGAGATTCCACTTTCCCCTGCTTCCTAACATCCCTCCCCACTTCCAAAAATTTCCCCAAGAATTTAGAAGCCCCCTATCCCATTCATTTCGCTCCATTTCGACAAAATTCCTTGTTTCACACATCGGGACAAGTCGCACTCAAATAATGTTCCAGAGAAATCAAAGATGAATTTTGGGAAACTGAGAGAGGTTTTTGTCCACAACATGCCAAAGAAGAAAAAACTCCTTCATTTTTTGCACAGGTGTCATAGTTTTAAAGAAATGTCAAAAATACCGGCGAGAACGAAGGTGCTCCAAGGACGGTTGGCCAAAACACAAAAACGAAGGAAAACGCCCGATCCACTCCAAATTTTGTCCAAAGCCTCTTTGACTGAGCATGGTACTTAATTGAGGACTCCCAGCCCAAATTTCAAGAAATTTGGAGAAAATTTTGTCATTTGTGAATTTTTTGTGCAATTTACAGGTTTTTCCCGTGGAATGGTCTCACCTCGGGTGAGACCATTTTGGAGGACTGCTCGGAATTTTGAAAACTTGGCATTTTTGGAAAGGGAATGCAAAGAGAAAAATTACCAATACTTGGGAGAAGCCTGATTTTGAGATTTGAGCCTCCAAAAGCTCAAAATACATCAAAAAATGACTTTCTGCCCACTTTTTGAGTTGCAGAAAGTGACCTTGGGAGAAATGGTTTTTGAGGGGGCAAAACAACTCCAAATTCAGAAATTCCACTTGGGATGGAAAGTAGACAGACCACGCTTTCCAATGAGCCATCTTGCACCTGATTTGTACCAGTGGAACCCACTCAAAAGTTGCTGCAAAGGGGCGCGACCATTTGAACAGGGGGCGCGACCATTCGAGCCAGCTTTGCCAGAATTGACCTTTTTTGTCAAAAAACACTATTTTGACTATGGTTGACCATTTTTACTTGTAGATGATGGATAAATGTAATATTTTCATGGCACTTTGCTAGATTTTATCTCTCTTTACCCTTGTAGAAGCTTCCTTGATGTAAAAAGTGAATAATTAATGCATGAATCAGTTAGCTAAGTAATAGAGGCAAGTTGTTGGACTGCCTATTATCTAGTGCTTAATTTAGAATTAGTTCAAACTGCTCCTAGGAAGCTGAGCTCGACCCCTAGAGGTGGGGAAAGAAGTTAGATGGTCTATATTATGCTCTCTCTTTCTAATTTTCATGTTGGACTCTTGTGGGAGAAAGTTTCATTGTATATTGTACATCTATCTTTGCAATTTTAAGAGGAGGAAGGCCAGGGTTTTGCAGACATCCTTGTGGATTCTTGTGGATTGTTGTTTTGATGGTGTGTTCTCTACATGTTCTTGTAAGTTTGTTTATGTATTCCACATCTCTCTTTTGCTTCTATTTGGACAGATGAAGTGGTAAAGTTTGAATACATGCTTTGACATGCTCAGCTTTTTAGTTTGTTCAAAATTTATGTTTTCTGCTGTCTAGAGAGGATTCAAATGGTTGTTTGCCCTCTTTAGCTCCTTCTCTATCATCCCTGATCATCCATCTCAGATTAAGGCATCAGCGCTCACTCTTACCTTGCCCCGAAGATCCCCTGCAAAAACTGTGCTCAATCCCCGCACCCTGAATTGCACTCCCTCCAATTGCCACCAAAAACCCAAAAATCTTTAAATCAACCCCCCTTATCAATTTACTAGCCTAATATCTTTGATCCTAATTGGTCAGCTTATCATATTGAAAGATCTACCGAATCTGACCCGAGAGAGCCTTCTCATACCTCGTAGGGCTAGCTACGAGGTGAAATGGTTTGATGTAGCCTTGAGAGTTTGTCTATCTCAGCCTAGGTGAATTCCAAGCGCTAACAAGGCCAACCATACTTATAGAAGTGTCATGTTTTATATGATTTGAGGCCTCACACTATTATTATTTCATTTGGTAATAAGTTATATAGGATACCAAAGGTAGCCCCTCCTATCGCCATCTCTTTGATACCTGCTATGAAATGTAGTAAGATCATCTCCTAGACTAGGATTTTTTTTCTTTCTTTCTGATACGCTCTCAAAGTTAGGGGAAGATCGTGGCCACATTCATGGACCCTGGGAAGGGTTCCTCCACATAAGAGAAGTAGGTGGATAAGGTCATGCAAGAATACATGGACATCTTCTCCTCACCCATAGGGGTATGCTTTCATTGTTAGGTCAAGCATTCAATCGATTTGACTCCCAGAGCACCTCTACCCAATGGGCTGATATATCACCGCTCCATATGGAAAATGAAGAGATCAAGCAATAAATCTAGGAGTTTCTGCAAAAAGGGCACATCCAACCAAGTTCCTCACCTTGTGGGAGATCGATTGTACTTGCATAAAAGAAATATGGGACCTAGAGGCTCTACATTGATTATAAGGCACCAAACAAAGTCACTGTTAGGAATATGTATCCAATCCCATAGATTGATGACCTTCTGGACCAACTCAAGGGGGCCAAGTATTTAAGCAAAATAGATATGAAGTTTGGCTATCTTCAGGTTCCAATAGAGCCCACAAATGTACGGAAGTCTGCCTTCAAATCCAATGAAGGCCTTTTTGAATGGTTGGTTATGCCCTTCAAGTTAACAAATTCCCTTGCTACTTTTATGAGGCTAATGGATGACATATTGCGGTCCTTCACCAACTCATTTATGGTTGCTTATTTGGATGACATCCTTATCTTCAACAAGATTTTGGGAAGAATAATTGTAGCACATTTGGCAAGTCCTTCAAACCCTGCGAAAACACAAACTATGTGCCAACTTGGAGAAATGTACCTTTGGTATGAGCCATGTCCAATATCTGAGTTACATCATAGATGAGCGAGGTGTGTATGTGGATCCAACTAAGATCCAAGTCACTCAAGATTGGCCAACCTTGACCACTCTAACAGAGCTTCATAGTGTTTTGGATCTTGCAAATTTTTATCGGAGGTTCTGGTTGGGATTCTCCTATATCACTTGACCTCTGAGTCAGATTACCAAGGGCAGAACAAAAGAAAATTTTTCTTGGTCTGAATCCCAAGAGAAGGCGTTCGTTGAGTTGATGCATCACCTCTTCTCTGCACCGGTACTCACATTTCCATACCTACAACAACCATTTGAAATTGAGATAGACACCTTCAACTATGCTATTAGTGCAGTCCTCTCCCAGCATGGGCATTCATTGGCCTATCATAGTGAGAAAATTTCTGAATAATTTAGAAGTATCCAACCTATGATAAAGAGATGTATTCCATCATGCAGGATTGCTGGCAATGGAAGCATTACATTCTGGGGAAGGAGACGGTCATCTACATTGATCACTGGCCTCTTTAGTTTATACAAACACAAGGGAAGTTTCTGAATGGTCGCCATCAAAAGTGGTCTCCATATTTGCAACAATTCCACTTGAAACTTAAATACAAAAAGGGGAGCAGTAATAATTTTGCAAACTACCTCATCCAGCCCCTAGTTGCAACATTGATTACTGTTCTCAACTCTTCTGGCCATGAGTCCTCTGGATGGCTGCAACTATACAAATATGATCCAGAGTTCACCTCCACATACCAGATTCTAGTATATGGCAAGCAAGTTCTTAATTTCCACCTCGAGGACACATTATTAGGCTACCTAGGCCACCTTTATGTTCCTTTAAGCGAGCGTGGCAAGATGATTTGGGAGACACACTACAGTTGGGTCACAGGACACTTTGGTGTGGAGAAAACTGTGGTCATACTAAAAAAGTACTTTTATTGGCCAAAGCTTCGATAAGATGTTTGGAAATATATCAGATCCTGAACTGCCTATGCCATTGCCAAGCCAACCATCAAGAAGCAAGACCCATACACTCATTTGACTACTCCGAGCTAGCCTTGGGAATCCACGCCATGGACTATCTGTGTGGCCCCCTTTTACTAAGCATGGCAATGACTGTGTATTTGTGGTCGTGGACAAATTTTCCAAGATGACTATTTTGGCAGCCTGCAAGAAGAGTATCATAGAAAAGGACACTTCCAAACTCTTCTTCGAATGAGTGCGGTTACATTTTGTGATCCCACATACCATCATATTAGATCGAGATAACTTGTTCCTGAGCACATTTTGGTCAAGCCTTTGAACACTATTAGACACCAATCTCACCAAGTCGATTGTATTCCATCCCCATACAGATGGCCAGACAAAGGTCATCAACAGGATGATAGTGCACATACTCCGTATGTACAACTCAAAGCATCCACGAACCTAGGATGAGAGCCTTCCCTATGTGCATCACACTTATAATATAGCTCTCCATAGCTCGACTAGTCACAGTCACTTTCAAGTGGGTCTAAGATTTCAACCAGTTTGTTCGATTGATGTTGCCATGCCTCATGCGATTACACAGACAAAATCCACACATGTACTATTTGAGGATGATAAAGCAACCATATTTATTGAACACATCAAACACATCCTCCAGCAAGTTCACGACATATTGGATAAGTCCAATGCCAAGTATAAGCAATGACATGATCAACATCGAGTGCCACACAAGTTTCAGGTGGGCGAAAAAGTTTCGCTGCAATTGCAGAAAGAGTGCCTTACCAGAGTCCATCGGAAGCTCAGACCACTCTGATATGGGCCTCACACCATTACCAAGGTTGTAGGAGACAATGCTTTTTAACTCAACATTCGCCCATTCCTGGCCTGCACCTAGTGTTCAATGTGGACTGCCTTAGAGCATACTTTCCACCATTACTAGACACATTAGACATTGTAGAACAACTCATGCCAATAGAGTTAAACCCAAACTGCATGAAATAGGCCACATCTAATCGGATTATGGACACATAGATCAAGAACACTCACTAATGGAAGATCCAACTGTGTTGGGTTGTCAAAGCTGGCCAACTCTTGCATCAACGCAAGCAGCTCACCAGGGACCAAGTTCAACAAAAGTTTCCCCATCTCATGAAGGCACTCAACACAGTGGGGACCATTACTTCCTAAGGGGGGAGGACCAATCTAGGTGGATATTGATGGCCACTCTCCTATTCCACTTGGACCCCCACCATTGTTTGTTTCAGTTTTTCAATTTCCTTGATCGTAACACAATTTACTATTTTGGGCAGTTTTTCGGATCCTAAACTTATGGAGCCGTTTTGAGGCTCTAAACAATTTTTTTTTGGAAAAAGAGCAAACGCAAGTCTTAAATTGACGTTTGTAGTCAAAAGTTATAGTCCTCGAATAGATACTTATAACAAGGTATCATGCACATCAAACGAAGATCGTATGCCAAAGTTATGACCCCGAGAAGTGGATGTATCAATTTACCCCAATGTGGGCCCATAGTTTTGGCTCTTCATCTCCTAGGATTAGGTTTTTGGATGTTTAGGGTTTTCCATTGTTTCCCAATAATAAATAGGCCTTTGAGCCTCATTATAACACATTTTAGAGGCATGTAGCCGCCACATCTCTTCTCAGAGATAATCTACCATCGTTCAAGCTAGTTTATTTCCTTTCTGTATGTAAGCATATTTTAGCTCTTTGATATTAATGAAATTAAGTTTTACTTCTCCTGCATATCTATGTTTATGTTTATATCTGTATTTTTTTGTGTTCCTACATAATTCTAGATCAACAGGGGGACCTCCTGGTGAATGCGAGGAAACAAGAATTCAGATCACTAGATTAAGTCACCAACACATTCACAATTGCACCATAAGATAAAGTAATTGCATTAACTATAAAACATAGTCTTCTTCTCCAGAGAGTAACAATAATTCCAGGCTTAATACCTAATTCCTTTTGCCTCCAGATCAAATAAATTTATAAGGTCTTTGTATTAACAACTTAAGAAGTTAATGTTAAGAGTCAAGCTCTAAATTCGACATCTAATTTTTGGAATTACAATAGGAAATTCATTTTCATGATTCGGTACTAAAAGAGTGAATCATGAAAAGATTCCATCAACTAAGATTTAAATTCCAGATCTCCCTTGCTTGATGACAAAGTCGGTTCCATAACACTCTGTGCAGAACCAATATTCCAAAGCCACATTGACTTCTAGTTTGATTGAGGAGATTCACTCATCCAATGAGCTTCCAGTTGTGATCGATAGGTGGACATCAATGCAGGAAACATTTAGAAATTGTTCATGTGTTTTGGTCATCCTCTAAACGTGTCGACCTAGAGAACTTAGAATTTGGTTGCGGAAATTCTAGTCAACGATGGAAATTGCATAATTTAGAAACTATATCATAATTTGAATCAATTTCATAAAGAAAACATAGCCTTTGACTGATTGATGGATAATCCCTTTTTATTGATGTTTGCATGACCTAGATTAATTTTATCTTGCAAAATAAGATGTAATGAAGTGAAGATGTGTAATAAAATGGGTGAAAAAGGGCAAAATGGTCAACATTTCCCCACATTGAAGGTATTGCATGTCCTCATGCATACAATTTCAAAACTTGTAGTACCCTCAAAGGACTGCCCTTGATGCCTAAACTACCACATCTAGATTGGTTTTTGTCTTCTTGGTCTTGATATTCAATGACCACCGTGGTTTCCTCATTAAGATCTTCCCTTGTAATGCCTTGACTTTTTGTTTAATAACTTTGTGGTTTGATTTTAGTTTTTTGGTTCTTCTTGTACCAATAGAAAATCTAAAGTAATATAGTATCATTTCGGGTTTTTATTATTTCACTTTATCCTTTATGTGCTTGTTTAATACTTCTTGCTCATAAACCTCCTGCTTTAAAGTTTTAATGATTTCTTGATCTATATAAGAAGAAGAAGTATGGTTTTCTTGTTCAGGTGGATTAAACACATGAACATCATTATGTAAAGCATCATCATCAATTTCAGGTTCCAAGGAAGGATTTACCTTTTTTTGCACCTTTCTCTCCAATGTCTCAAAGTAATTATATGCTTGTTGTTGGATGAAATCAAATTTTTGAGTTTTTCTTGAAGAATTTTGATCATCTAGAGAATCTGTCATTACCTTTGTTTCTACCATATAGGCCTCATCAAGATCTTTAGTTTTTGGTGGCCCTTGATTTGCTTGCTTATTCTTGTTTCTAGTGATTCTTTTACTTCTCCTTAGTTGTTCTGGTTCCATCATGCGTTGAACACCTTTTTTTTTCTTGTTTTCCTTTTGTGATCCTTCTTTGTTCTCTTTTTTGTGATGTCCTTGTCCATTCTTCCTTTTGGCTGGCTTTCTTTCTTCTAACATTTTCTCATTCATTTTTCTTCTTCTTTACTTGTTTCATGAATTTCCTGAGTGGAATATCATCTGTTGCCTCTTCATCTGCAGCATATTCTTCATTCACCCTTATTTCAGGCTGAGGAGTAGGGTTTATAGAGACCCTCCTATGACTTTGTCTTGTTTGCTTAACCTCCTCTTCTTCTACGACCTCAATGAAAGGATTTATTTCAAGGAAACTTCGCCAATTATCAACATTGGATTTTAACTGTGCCTCTACTAAGATTTTTATTAACCCATGGTGATAGTTATGAGTCAATGTTCCTTGAATCCCTTTGAATATTGAAAGCCATTTTTTTCAAACTCCACATAAGGTGATAAGGGAGATTAAGTTTTTTTCCTTTAATGAAGTGCATCAGAAGTTTGGTATGGTAAAAGAGTAAAACCCCATGTCTTCCTTCACAAGTAAGGAACTTTTGCAATACTAACAATAGATTTCTCCATTTACATTTCATTGCAGATATAAGGATTCATTTCTTAAAACTAGAAAAATCAATACCTGGGTTGTGAAGAAAAGACTTCTATTGGTCATCCTTCAATATTTGATTTTTGAACCAACTCTCACTAGTTCTTGGAAGTTTCGTGGCCCATGCTATGAAATATTGTGTTATCCTCAGTGTTATATTTCCTATTTCAGATTCCACTCCGTAAAAAGCTCGAGAACATGCCCTAGTGACCTTAGTTTCATATCCATTGAATTTCTTAAAGAAATTAAGCCACCCTACCTTCTGCAGTTGTTCCTTGAGCTATGGGTATGTATTGAGAAAATTAACCCTAACTGGTTCATATCAGAAGAGCAATCCCATTGTTGTGGGTGAGAAGTTTTACCTTCGAACTACTTCTTTTAACAGGGTTTCAGTGGGGAATTGGGTTACAAAATAGGTGAATGTTGACAATGGTAGGGTTATAATGATATGGCGATGGTGGTATTGTAATAAAACTGATCCTCTTATGATTTCCCACATTTCCTTAGATCCGATCTTTTAGGATTGTAGGAATTTTAGTGATTCAGATATGATGGGAGGATTAATTTTTGATGAAATGGATTATCATTTTGAAGTATGGAGTAATGAATATGGGATACAAAATATGAATGGAGTCATAATTATAGGTCCTTAAAAGGTGTATCAACGATGTGGTTTAATAATTCCATAAATACAAAAATATCTATGTTTTACTTTAATGAAACTAATTCACTATTTCTATAATTACCTTATAATGCATACCTTGATTTTGTGTCTTTTCTTGCTAGTTGTATTTTGGAGAAAATTGGCTACAGAATGTGAACTAAGCTGCTGAATGTTGACAATTATGCAATTTTGTCTTTAATCCTGTTGGTTGTTGCTTGAAGTCTTGTTGATGATGAATATTGGTAATGGATGATAAAGTTGATGACTATTAAAAATTCTCTTTCGAAAGAGAAGCAAATTCTTCAAAGAATTCTATAAACACTGAAGAAGTCAAATAAAATTAATAAGATTTAATATTAAATTAATATATGAACTAACAATGTTATAAAGTATTTAGTATATTGATACTAATAAAATAATGATTTTATTTTATAAGATAATATTTAAAAAAATTGTGGTTAATTATTGAGAAAAATAAAATCTAAAACTAACCATTATGGAATTTTTTCTTGGAAACAAGTAAATGAGCCGCCATTTCCCTTGCATTTAGGGTTATAATCTATGATTTCAAGCTTCTGTGATCCATATTGTTATACATATTACTTTTCGTGTTTAATCACACAATTAATATTTTTTTGGTTGATGTTTCAAACCAACTAAAATGTTTCATCTTGAGGATATAGATGAAAAATCCAATCTATCCATAAGTTTAAATAACTGAGATGCATAAGTTCTAAGGTTTATAATTTGAACTTGATTAATCTTGAGTATTTAAGCTTGTGTATAGATCGAATTTTCCATTTGTATCTTGATAATGAACAATAGTAGTTGGTTTGAAAAGTCGACCAAAAAAATATGATTACATGATTAATTTGGAAAATCAATACGTATAACAATATGGCTCACAAAAGCTTGAAATCAGAGATTATAACCCTACACTGGAGGGAAATGGCTGACAATGTTCCTCTGTTTGAACATACTAGTTTAACAGGGTTCCAAGAAAAAAATCCAATCACTGTGAATTTTAGATTACATTTTTAAAATATAAATCTTGTAAAATAGAATCATTAATATATTACTATAAACATACCAAATATATTTTATAATATAATTTCATATATTAATTTAATATTAAATCAATATTACTTTTATTTAATTTTTTTCAACGTTTAATTTGGAACTTGATGCATCTCTAAAATTTGAACTTGTGGATGCATGGATACATCGTATTTTCCATCTGTGTTTCCTGGAAATGAATCATAATAATTGTGTTTGAAAACATCCACCAAAAAATCTGATTATGGATAGATGTCTTTCGGATTAATTATATATATTAAGATTTTGGTAGACCTATCGAACCAAACTAACTTGAATCCATCTTAGATCTAACATTTGATTATATAATTAATCCGGAAAATCAATTTGTATAATATTATAGATAACAAACTTAAAATAAAAACTAAATAATTAATATTTATAATTTATAATTAAATTTTAAATAAAAATAACTAAAATATAAACCTAAATATATAAAAAAATGCAATATTTAAATTATATAAATTTAAATACGGAAGATTTAACTATTTTATATTAAAAAATGTAACATTTGAACTACGATAAAAGTTAAATCCCCAAATTAGAAATTTTCGATTTTATATTAAAGCAATAGACCATAAAAATCAAATCTTTGAAAAAAGAAAAACACTTAGCGGGCCAATTAAAGTTAACTCTGTCGGATGAAACAAAACTCATTAAAATATTATTGAATAAAAAAATGCAATGGAATGATAATTGTCGATTAGCATTGAACAAAGCATTGTTAATAAAAAAATGCAATGGAATGATAATTGTCGATTAAGATGATCATAGAGCATTGTCTTGTAGTTGTGAATTCACAGTAGAATAAAAAAAATTATAGCATTGTTTTGTGGTCGTGAATAAAAAATTGCAAATTGAATGATGAATATTTGACCCCATAATTGAGTATTGTTTTATTTTTTAAAGCTAAGATGCATTATAATTTTCTAGTTATAATGTGATTTAATATAAACAAGTGTTATATAGTAGTGTTATATAGTAGTTTTTCCTTAATGTTATAGGATTAGCGTAGATTGAGAGTGTATTCCCCTAATTATTATATATAAGTTAATAGGGGTAATTTGTAAAAGGATTTGTTTTTATGGAAGAATTACAATTTAAAGTGTCTCTATATATGATAAGTATGATTACTTTTTTAAAATAATAATAAAATTATTTGATATTATTGCCATAATATTAAAAGAATTAGCAAATTATGTTTTGAAGTACAGTTGTAAAATATATTTTGGTAAGAATTGTTGTTTCAATTTATTTCAAAATATTAAATATATCATTTAATATACATTTTAATTTAAAAAATTAAGAAATAATAAAATGTATTATTTATAAATAGTTACTTATAATATATAGTTTTTTTTTTTTATGATTTTGAATATTAGATGTTATAACTATATATAAGTTAAATATAGAATGGTAAATATATTTAGTGTGTTGTGTGTGAATTTAATTTTTTTTTGTTTAATTATGGAGATTACAAAATTAGCTTACAAAATTATTTAACATTTTTCATGTTAATTCTAATATAATTTTATAATTATAATATACAATTTTTTTTGGCCACCTTTGCATAAAAGAAAATGTATCAATTACTTATGAGATATCTCACTCAATTATGGAATGCAGTAAAAACGTAAACGAAATCCAATGTGACCCATGTACTCTTGGATTTTTAATTAATATAAAAAATATTTTGCCACATTTGAATAAAGATGTGTATCAATTACTTAAATATGAAATGTCTCACTCAATTATCTAATGCACTAAAAAAAAAAGTGATGTGACTCATGTACTCTTGGATTTTTAATTAATATAAAAATTATTTTGCCACTTTTAAATAAAGAAATATATCAATTACTTAATTATGGGATGTCTCTCTCAATTTTGGAATGTAATAAAAATAAAAACAAAATATGATATGACTCATGTACTCTTGGGACATTGGGCAATAACATGTTCAAATTGACAACCAATCCCATGAAAGATAAATATCAATAAAATAAATTGTAAAAAATAGAAAAATACTTTTAAAAATTGCACTTTATTAAATTAAAAATTATTTCTTTTGTTTAACTGAATTAATAAATAGTCAACAAATACCTAATACATAATTCCTATCTAAAAACAAATATAATAATTTTATTGATAAATATAATACTTGTAAAAAATTTCATTTGTTTCTTTTAATCTTTTATTTTATTTTTTATTTTTATATTTAAGAATGGAAATAAAAATCATTATTTTTATTTTTATAATACATAAAAAACGAATAATAATATAATTAATTTTTATATGTGAAACTATAAATATAAATAAAAAGATTAAAATGTATTTTAATTTAATTAAACAATGCACAATCACACAACTTGGAGGGTTAGTCATCCGAGTATGACATGGACGGCACAATTTCTCACTATAGTGACCATTTACTTCACAGATTTGGTGGTTATTCTACTTCTCATTGTGGTTGCAGCATCTCGTTGTGATTTGACAGCTTTACTTTTTCACGTACACTTTTTCTCTGAGTCAACATTAACCTTTACTTCGTGTTATACATGCACAACTGAAGTGGCTATTTGGAATGGAAATGATATCAATAACTTCAATCGTGATAGGTATTATCACCGTGCAACCTCGATTAACAATTTTATTGTTTTAGAATATTTTGATTTAATTTTGAATTCTCATTAAAATTTTATAGAGCGTAATATAAAATTTGAGACTTATTAGTTTTTAGAAGTTATTTTGATTTTAATTTAGGTCGAATATCCACACTGTTCCAATAAAAGGTCAAATAATATTTATCTGATAATTTAATTTAATTAAATATTCTAATTACTCAATTTTTTTATCGAAAATATATTATGTAAATATTACATTATCAATATATATATATATAGTTGATAAATTTTAATTAATAAAAAAAAAAGTTTCAATTTAGTATAAAATAGAGTGTTTATATATATAAGTTTTAGTAGTAAAACTTTAGGTGTTAATTTAGTTTTTATACACAAAGGACATATCTATATCAAGGTTCACAAAAACCAAAACACCCCATCCCAAATTCCAAGTCATGAGTAAGAGAAAAAAGCAAATCAACATTAACCTTTACTTCGTGTTATACATGCACAACTGAAGTGGCTATTTGGAATGGAAATGATATCAATAACTTCAATCGTGATAGGTATTATCACTATGCAACCTGGATTAACAATTTTATTGTTATAGAAGAATTTGGTTTAATTTCGAATTCTCATTAAAACTTTATAGATGGCAATATAAAATGTGAGATGTATTAGTTTTTAGAAGTTATTTTGATTTTATTTTAGGTCGAATATCCACCGTTTTCCAATAAGAGGTCAAATAATATTTATGTGATAATTAAATTTAATTAAATATTTTAATTACTCAACTTTTTATAAATTTTACATTATATATATACAAAATTGATAAATTTTAATTATAACAATTAAGAGTTAATTAGTTTTTATAAATCTTACATTATATATATACAAAATTGATAAATTTTAATTATAACAATTAAGGGTTAATTTAGTTTTTATAAATAAAATGGATAGTTTTTATAAATAAAATGGATTCTATCTTGTCTTTATATATATATTTTTGTTAATATTGAAGAGTTTTAGTAGTAAAATTCTAGGTGTTAACTTATCATTTATACACAAAGAACATAACTATATCAAGGTTCACAAAAACGAAAACACCCCATCTCAAATTCCAAATCATGCGTAAGAGAAAAGAACAGGTTGGATTTAGCCAAAACACTCGCCAAATATAACCATAGTAATAAAAACAAATAAGCATATACCCCAACAAAAAACCACTATAAAACAAGCATGTCGATCATAGGAGGATGATGGTCATGGTTGCCTAAGGTTTTGCCCAATTAGTAGTTAGAGTTTCAACCTCAATAGGGTTTTTACCATTGGGGGCTCTAGGGGCTTGGGTTTTTATGAGATCATGATTGTTGGTGATGGAAACTACTTATCCATGTGATGTGACCCAATATTTTAATTGCATGCCCTTTCTCGCTTTTCTTGGACCCTCCTACCTGCATATTGTCAAGGTTCATTGTAAGTGATAGGCTTCTACATTGCTCTTATATGAACCTACTTTAATATAAAGCTGAGATTGTTTAGTTTTACAAAACACTCAGTAATATATCTACATTCTGGTTATTAGGTTGTTATTAACTTAAGCCAGTGAGTAAACTCTTCACAATTTATACACAAATATTTACATATATTACATAAAAGACTAAGGAAAAAGTCATTATGGCCAAATTAAACTAAATTAAATTCTACCATGAAAACAATTATGCTAATTATGAAAATTTATGTATTACAAAAAATTATAAATCTAATGATAATACAAGCTACAAAAACTCATTAAACTGAAAAGAAATTCCAATTGCATGTAATAGAAAGAAAGAAAGAAAAACAGAGCATTCTACTGTTGATAAAACAAATTGCAACTAATGCTAAGAAATTAAATGAACTATTCAAGTAGAAGATAGCTATACTGAAAGAAATACAATGCAATTAATATAAGTAAATTTAATTACAGTTGTTATCTAAGAAGTATGTTGTGATGTGGAAATACATTCACAAAATGATGTGTACACATAATTGATAGATGAAATACATACTAAGTACAAGAAATCAATAACTGTATAAAATTGAATTGCATACAAATAATGAAATAATATTCACAAGAAAATATACCAAAAAGATATCACCATTCCGGTAGAGTGGCCCTTACTCTACAATTAGTTGGTTATTGTAGAAACACACTTAACACACTCATAATATCACAAACAATTGGTTCTTGTATTCTAAAAAATAGTAATAACATTACCAAAAGTTTGAAGCTTTCTCAATTTAGTTCTCTAGTATTTATACAACAAAAAAATTACTAACTGACATAACTACCTGCTAAATTCAAGAGGTTCATGCTTGATATAAAGAAGGCAACCACTTTTTAGTTTCAACATATAAGTGTCCCAATGATTAACATCTATCTAAAAAAATGTTTTAACTACTTTCTTGAGTTGCCCATCTTCAACCTATTTCTTAGCCTTATGTTCCAAGTGGTCTGAAGTAGTGAAAACAAGAAATTGTAAGGGCTAATTTGGTAGGAAAATTACAATTTTTTTTTTTACAAAAGTAAAAACTCATTGTTGTTGAATGAAGTCTCACTAGTTGTGGTTTCGATTTTAAAATTTGTCTTTGCTATAGAAAGTCTTTATAATATGGATTTACAGGTCAGTGAAACCTGGATACTGTAGAGAAAAATCTTTAGCGTGGTCATCCTCACAGGGGCTTGTTCAACTCGTGGTTGCTGACAAAAATATCTACAGCCTGTCTTTCTTACACATAAAAGATAAAATTGAGTGTCTTGTTTGATATTTGGAAACACATATTTCCAACCCATGTACACAAAAATATGTAAATTCATGAGCATAATATTGAAATACTTATCTCTTTCCACATAGTCCAATCATACAAAATATGATAGGAAATTGAGAAAATATGAATGGAAAGATAGATGAAACAAGTTATTTTCTCAAGAAAAATGTTTATAAATGGATGATTAGGAATGACAAGTTCAAGCCTCATTAGTAAGTAGAGCCAACTAAATTGCCAGATCTGACTCTCATCAATCTAGGATAAGAGAGAGGTTGATACAAGATTGACCTAATAAAGACACAAAGAAGGCACACAACAAATGGGTTAGGAGGAACATGTTGTCACTGCAATAAACACCCTCCAAAATTTTTCTCGCACTTGAATTTCGGAGCCTACTTATGGACTCATGATTTGTCACCTCAAACTGATACTTTTCTTATGAGATTATAACTGTAAAATTCACTTGCTTACACATGCTTAAGTTTCAATCTATTCTCAAGCACAACCCTTTCTAGAAAACTTAGTAACTAATGTCTATCCTTGAGAATAACCATTGCACAGTTCTTGAAAGCAAGGCTTGCACAGTCTCTAGGAATAGTGTCTACGCAATGTTTAGTTACAATGCTTGCGTAGTCCATGTGGATAGTGACTACACAATCCATAGAGATATTACACTACACAATCTATGTTGACAATTAGTGCATAATATCACTTGACAATCTTTCTCTCACTCTTGGTTGCATTGTATCTTCATTTCAGTGAGTTTACTCAATTTTCACTTGATCGGAATTGGGAATAGGGGCAAAAATTTGCTCAAAAATAAAAGTGCTCATAATCGCTCAAAAAATGAACAACCACATCCGTCTTGGTGATACAATCCCAACACAACTCGTTTCACTCAAAATGGAGCTCGTATGAGAAAGATAGAGACTTCTATCCGCTTTGTCAAACAAACAAATTTTGGGTACAGGACTAACTAGGCATCTGTATAACCTAGTTAGAAAAAAGAATATTCCAAGGAATATTACCAAAATATTTCGACAGGTGGCTCAATTGTATTTTGAAAATTGTCCACATGTTATTGGTCAAAGGCATTGAGGTGGACCAATGAGAGGTTGGCATGTGGCAAGCCCGGAGGCCGCCACGTGCCCTCTCAAAGGTCAGGTAAAATATTATTTGGGAGGCCTGCGTAGTTGAACCCGAGACCTCGCCAAAAAATTCCCATGCCTTATCACTATGCTGCAACCACAAGACTTAACCATAAACATTTCTGTTTGTATTTAAATGTTAATGTCGACAAGTTTGGAGGTGAGGGACCAACCCAAGGGGACTAGCCTCGGTTCCATGGGCACCATAAGACCAATGTTGAACGCAGAGGGTGCTAGTGGAAGTTGGCGGCGGATTTGGTAGGTCCAAAAAATCCGAAACTGCTCCAAATTGGCAGGGTTAACTAGAGTTTCTCCAGATTTGGTGGAGTTTTCATAGGGAAAACTGAAGAGACCATAACTTTTGCTAAATTCGACCAATTTTGGCTCAAAAAGAGTCATTCCTAGATGATTTGGATGCTCTGAACATAATGGAACAGGTTGTAGAGGTAGAAAGACACTTATTTATGTGATTTTTCTACGTTGAAGTTTAAGGAAGCTTAGGGCCACCCAGAGAGGAGGTCAAGCCTAGATCAACTGAAGTCCAATTACAGAACTTGGATAGTTAATTTTGGGGTTTTTGGGTCTTATGAATCCAATGGAGTAGGTTGCAAAGCCATTGGAGCATTGCAGGTGCATGTAATCAGAGAATTGACCATTAATCCAAAGAGGGCCTAGCCATTGAAGCAGGTCTAAGGAGATGTAGCCCAGGAGGGGTGAACTCCTTTATCAAATTTCTGTTATGAGTTGCTATGTTTTAATTCTCTACAATTTACTTGTTGTATATGTGTTTTAAACAACTAATTAACCTCATAAATTTCTCATAAAAGATACTCAACACTTGACACATAATTCCTCACATTTTGTTTAATTTGAGATGATCCTAAACACATTTTTTTAATACTAATGAGGGAGCTTGCATAGCATTAACAAGTTTGCTTAGCATTCAGATCATCAGTTTTGCACACCTTTACTTTCACAAGTGTTGCTTTCACTTTCGTGACTGTCATTTTTGCTTGCTTTCACTTTCATAAGTGTCTCTTTTTCTTTATCTTCTCTTTAGCATGTGCTTCTTTCACTTTATATAGTGTTTGTAAGTGTCATTTTCACTTTTTTCTCATGGTTGCAAGTGTTGCTTTTGATTGTTTTAACTCTGGCATGTGTCGCACTTTGACACATCATTAGAGGCAAATCTATCACACTTTTCTGCATTAAATGATATTATATATCATAATAATATGTTCTAGTGTAACAACCCTGGTGAAAATTCCATGTAAAAATATATAAATACAACAAATGATGGGACATGTGTTCCAATTTGAATGGTGGGAAAGATATCCTAAGGGGTGTTCATTTGGTTTTTTATGGCTAAGGAAATTGGCAAAGGCAACAGATAAGGCATTAAAGAGGCAAAATGGCATTTTTGGGACATTTATTTATGAAAATAATGGAAATTAAGAGAAATGGAAGGTGAAAGGTCACATGTGTCATGTGAGAAGGAAATTGAAGGAAAATAATGGAAAATGAAGAAAATAGAGGCCTCATTAATAAAAAGGCTTTTGAGGATCAGTTGGCAAGACTTGATCAGTTTAGATCTGGAGCTCTCTCATTATTCTCTTTCTCTCTCATACTCTTGGACACTTAGAGTTTTCTTCGAGCACTTTGGCATTGGAGCAAGAAGTGCAAAGAAGGAAAGAGGAAGAAAAGATCAAGAAGGGAAAGGCAGGATCAAGCAAGCTACAACAGGCTTCATTGCAGGTATAAACTTGCATGTTTATTTTCCTTACTAGATTTGACATGCATGGGATTGCATGTGTTTCTTTTCTATTATGGCATGGGTTTTTCTAGGTGTGAAATATTTTCGGCCTAGCCTTGCCATTTCCTGATAGCTTTGATGAGATGGGTTCTCTCATGCGTTTTGTGGGGGATGGCCAGATTGGATTTGAAGTTGAGTGGGGTGGATCTCCGAATTGACAAACACATGGTGGTAGTGGTCCCTGAACAAGACTGATGATGCACGAAGCCACTAGCCTAGTAACCCCTAAACTGGACTATGGGTTGCGGTAAAGCCAATTGTGTGCCTTGGTGGGCTTAAGAATCCTTGTTGGTGAATGGATGGATATACTATAAAGCCAAGAGGTGGATTTTCTCTCTGTTAGGCGTAGTGATTCCGGGATGGAATGCACGGTAAAGCTTGGATAGAATGTCTCGGTGTAGGGCCTAGTGATCCCTAGATCAGACTGCGGATGCATGATAAATCCTGAGAGACTAGGAGGCACTCAAATTCCTCACAATGTAGGTAGAGAACTTCGGTGGCATCTACATTGATTGGTGTTTTTTATGTGTTCTATGAGTCCCACATTCATGCTTGGAATATGGCATGGGGGTGATTGGATGAAGAGAAACTTGGCTCAGTGAATCTATGGTCGGGTGGAATGTGGTAGTCCCATCACGAGTTGGTTCATTGCATTTATTAATGAGAAATTCATTCCCTTTATTTTCATGTGCAAACATATGTGTATATATATATATATTATATGGATTTCGATGGATGATATTTCCATTGTATTTTTGTTCCTATTATGCTGGTTATATATACATTTTATGAGACAACTATGTTTGGCTCTCAACATGCTTTTACTTGTGTTTGAATGGATATTGTATTTATGACCCAATAAGTGATAAGGAAGCAAAATACATGAGGAAACAATGGTTCATGGCGATTCTGAGATAAGTATGAGATCCCTACACTTAATTCTGTTACTTACACCTGTAGGTTACATGTTGATGATATGTTTGAAGTTATCATGGCTAGTAGGGGCCTGATTATGATTTTATTCATATTATTGCTTTTGTATCCTTGTTACCTTGTATCCTTACCAATTCTAAATGATCATTCGATTCTTGGCAGTGTCTCGGGCTCTGGGCCGAAAAAGGTGGCTCAAATCCCAGAATGCTAGCATTATTGTTGACACTAACGTGCCTAGGTAGTGTTTGGGAAACGTTGTAAAGCACCTGGGTAGTGTCTGGGGAGCATTAGTGCTGAAACTAACTCGCCTGGGTAGTGTCTAGGGAGCGTTACCTTGCCCTAAGTCTCTTAAACAATAGTAGGACCTAGGGACAAGCAGTATGTGTGGCTAACTTGTCTTCTGAAGCTTATGTGGATGATGTTGGATGATTGTGTGTGATGTTCCATAGATTCCATTTCCTTAATGTCACCAAGGAGGTTTAATCTTATCATAGTGGCCTCTCCTCGCATGTATACACTGGCTGGCCAGTTGCTTGGGTGGATGTGAAAGGAGGGTGTTACATCTAGACACTCCCCCATATCTTCACGCACTTTTTGGTTATAGTTGACATTCTTGTCATAACTTGTGTTCTAAGTGCCGGAAAGCTACATTTCAATTGTCACACTTAGTGATAAGTGTCGCTTTATTGTCATTTCAATGCATGCATGTGGATTTTGAGTACTGTGCATTATTTTTTCTTGTGTTGATGTTATATGAGTGTGACATCACTATTTCAGGACTTCTTTGCATGTCTTGTTCTCTCTTGTTTGACTAATCCCACACTTAGTCACTTTTAGAGCATTCACTATCTTTGTAGCTTGCTAACTCCCTCATGGAATTGTGCATTGTGCAATATTAAGCTACAATAAAGCACCCTTGCCTCTTGGAACTATGCACAACGTAGTCATTTCCTCCATAAAATGAACATTGCACAATCACAGTGTTTAGTCTCTGCCTCCTATCCTTGGAAACTACACAATTCTCTCTCCCAACCATTATTCCATTATGCACTGCATATCCAGGCCTCACTACTTCCCTATCCTAAGAAACTGTGCAATCCTTTGGGTCAATCTTCCCTGAATTACACATTTAGCAATCATAATGAGCAAGCTTGCCTCACTGCATCAATGTTTCCCTCAACTGTGCAGTTATGTCTTCTAGTCCCCCAACAACTGCGCATTGTAGAGTCACAGTGATTAGACCTTCATCACTGCCCCCTGGAACTGTGCACTACACAATCCTTGAGCCTCCTCCTCAGTCCTGCACTCTATCCCAAGGTCAATTAGTGAATTGCATGAAGAAGTTAGAATAGGAGATTTTCGGACTAATGTCGTCTTATATTTAGTGAATTTCATCTACAAGTATTGTATCTTGACATGAAAAGATGATGCTAAAGGAGGATGCCAAGGAGATCATGCAAGTACACAATTGTGAAGCTGAAGAGACAAGGAGAATATCAAGCAAGAAGATGAAGGGACACTAGATCACGATGGAAGATTGAGGATCAAAATCATAAGGAAGAATCCATTCATCCAAGCTCTAGGAGGATGAAGATGAAACACATGCAAGACTTATCATGAGGATACAAGGGAGGTCACTAAGGAGAGGCTACAAGAGAGAAATTGTGAAGAAGAAGCAAAAGAAATAATCATCATAAAGGACATCAAGAAATCATGGACCATGACAGAATGTTGGCATCTCGTGTTGACGTGGAAAGTTCTAACACTGATCCACACCCTTGGGAGGGTAAATATAAAGAACAAGCAAAGATCCATCATGAAAAAGATACAAAAATAGGGCTTAAGAAAAAGGCTTATGAGAATCAATACGACTAAATAAAAAATCCCCCATATCAAATATCCACCTAATATAAAGCTAAAATACTATACTTAATTACAAATTTTCCTAAAATATATTTGGTGAAATATTTGAATTTAGTTTTGATGCATTTGGCATATATTTAGTATTATGCTGTTAGCTTTCAAAATTTTATAAGGTTTTTCAGAGTTTAATATTAAGTTGTTTTTTTTAATCTATAATACGATTCGCTGATTAACTAAACCTTTTATTACTTCGTTGGCTACAATACTTCAAAACACTTAAGTTACTTTAACTAAACTATGCACAATCACACAGCTTGGAGGCTTAGTCATGCAAGTATGACATGGACGAAACAATTTCTCACTACAACGACCATTTACTCCATAGATTTGGTTGCTGCAACTCGTTGTGATTTGACAACTTTACTTTTTTCACGTACAATTTTTCTCAGAGTCAACATTAACCTTTACTTCGTGTTATACATGCACAACTGAAGTGGCTATTTGGAATGGAAATGATATCAATAACTTCAATCGTGATAGGTATTATCACCATGCAACCTTGATTAACAATTTTATTGTTTTAGAATATTTTGATTTAATTTTGAATTCTCATTAAAAGTGTATAGATTTAATAAAATTTGAGATTTATTAATTTTTAGAAGTTATTTTGATTTTACTTTAGGTCAAATATCCACAGTTTTCCAATAAGAGGTCAAATATTAGAGGTCAAATAATATTTATGTGATGATTTAATTCAAGTAAATATTTTAATTACTCAATTTTTTTTATCGAAAATATTTTATGTAAATGTTACATTATCAATTATATTTATTTGGATATTTAAAATTTTAATTAAATTTTGAAAAACATTAATTCATTATTTATTTAGAAAAAATGAATATGAAAAAAAATAAAAATAAAAAATAAAAATATATATTTAATATTCAAAATTTGGTTTGATTAGTCTAATATTTTATGTAAATTGCTTTTTAATATTTGTAAATATGCTTTATTGATAATAATGATAATTCATATTTTATGATGATAACTTTTTTTTGAATGGAAAGGATAAGGGTATTTGTATTAATAAAAGTTGGAGATGGTCCTAAAACCCTTAAGTTGATTTTCTGAGACAAAAAGCTAATCTTCAACGTAGGAAAGAAAATGTTTATTGCCATTTGTGTGCTACAACCATTTGAGACAGAAGAAATGTCCTTTGTAAACCCTAAAGAGCACCCAAGAAAGAAACAAAATTTGCAAACTAACCTATTGATATAAGAAATTTAACGTTGACTAACATCAAAATGCCAAAATATACCTCCAAAAATGAGTCATAAAATTCACCACAGACCACGACTAAACACTTCAGACCCGGCCAGTCCTTTTTCTTTTCGCAGGAGAACCCGAGACAAAATCTCCCATCACCAACCTCTCAGTTGCAATGATGGAGACTTCCAACATAGCCACACGAGAACTGAGTGGACGAACTTCTTGCCTCAACCCTTCCAATGAATTCTCCATATTGACATGGTGGTTTAACAGTTTGGACTCCAAAAAAGAGTTGGAATGAACACCTTCGTCTCTCAACCATGTCTTTAAATTTATGGATTGAAGCAAGCAAGGCATGTGTTGCATCTAAAAGTTTGTTCACCACTATGTCTGCGTTGAGATTCTCCGAAGGATCGGAATTACTTTCCATCCCGAGATAAGGGCCCGAGTCCTTGCTACGTTGAAACATAATGGAATTCACTCCAACTTCTAAAACCATGTGAGACAATTGTGAAAGCTGAGGGGCCATGAAATTCGATATATAATTGAAACCAGGACCATGGCACGAGCCAACTTGCAACGAAACTAAGATCTCTGTGATTGACAGGAAAACAATGACAGAGATGTAACACGGGACAGGAGAATAAACTCCATTTTTTTTCACATAACATTGGATGTCGTGGCCGAGGAATTAAACAATAACTCTAACAGTAAAGCAGAATAAATAGACATTATTTCCGAGAAGGGAAGGCGTTAGAATATAATGCCAGTTTTACAATGACCTTTGGCACTGAGAGAAATCCATGCAAATCGGGCTTATAAATTCCACTTTGAGTCGGTTTTGATTACTCCTCAAAAATACCCATTGAATCCTGTAGATAGAGAGAGATAAGGGAAGATCTCTCCCAAATTTTCATGTTAAAATTTGATAACTAAAATCAACTATACCTTGATTCATAGTGACACTTTTTTTTAGCAAGCTTGTAAGCCACTGAGTTCAAGTGTCTATACACATGGGAGAGATCCACTTGTGTGAACTTAGAAGTTGAAGCTAGATTTTTGAATCATTGACCCAGATATAAAGCTAATGGCTTTCCTGGCAAGCATAGAATCACGAAAAACAGTTATCTTGTGAATTTTGAGTTCATTTCCTAGTTTCAACAACTTCCATAGAGCTAAGTATTTCTCTTTATTGCTTATCCTTGTTTCAAGGCCAAAGCAAATTGGGAGACCATTTTTTTATCAAGGAAGGATGACCCCTCCAACTCCTACCTCCCTCGTAATTTATGATGATATTAATATTTTGTTGTTAATAAAATTTTAGTTTAATATTTTAATATTATATTTTTTATTTATTAATTAAATTAGATATATATTTATCACCATTTTTATAATAATTTAAAAAATATTTATAATATGTTTTTTAAAATATTATTGTTAATTTTAAATAATATTTAAATTTTGATTTTTTTTTAATGATATTTAGAAATATTGGTTTATTGTCCACTTGGGGTAGCTTAATTGGCAATGGTCTTGGAAATGAAGTCTCATCAAACCGGAAGTCTTGGGTTCAAATCTTGTGCCATCCCCTCGAAGCCTTGGGTTCAAATCTTGTGCCATCCCCCAATCAGGTGAAAAATTGGACATGATGAAGATGTAGTCCTACCAAATTTACAAAAAAAAAATAAATAGTTTATTATTAATTATATTTATTTTATTATTTAATATCAATTAACTTATAAATATTTATTATTAGTTAAAAAATATAATAGAAAATGTAATGATTAAATCATTATTTTTGGATAAATACCTATGGGGAATTTGAACCATGAATCTCACAATTTACAAAGTAGTTCATGATATGGAGATTATCAATTAAGTTGTCTCCTATGCACAAATAAAATTTTGATTTTTTTTTTAAGAAAATACAAGTAAATCTACCTAAAGGGTTCACATCCTATCGACCCCTAAAGGGTTCACATCCTGTCGACCACTTAAGGGTTCAAATCTTGTCGACCCCTGAAGGGTTCACATCCTGTCGACCACTTGAAGGGTTCACATCCTGTCGACCAAGCTAATGAGAACCTAACCTCGAGGGCATCAAGGAGAATTGACCTTGTGACCTTCTAATGGCAAGTTACTTTAGCAACAAGACCTTGACCAATTGAGTTAACCCTTGGGGCTATCAAATTTTGATTATTAAAATGTTCCTATCTATTTTTTCCATTTTTTATTTAAATTATTAAAAATGTTCTTAACTCCCTAACCTCAAGGGTTAGCTCAAGTGGTTTAGAGCTAGACATGAAGTTCTTTGATATGATTTCTAATTCACGGGTTTGACACTCTTCTATTCCCTTAAGGCCAGACCCCATAATCAGGATTGATAGTTTGCTTAGTTTACCATCCAATAAATATGGGGAAGTACTCAACAGTTTCTTGTGCTTTCGTTCCAAGTTATTATATATAATATAATATAATATTATATATATATAAATAAAATAAATATAAGAATAAATAATATATATATATAATTATGCACAATAATAATAATAATTTTACGTCTTTAGATTTTTATTATTACTTTTCATGTTTAATGAGAAAAATAAAGTAGTTTGAAAAGATTGAGAAAAGAAAGAATTTAAAAATTTATAATTAATGGAAAATCAGACAATATTAATATTAATATTTTATTACTAATGATCATTTAATTTAATATTTAATTATTATAATGTGTATATATTACTAAATCTTTTTTAATAATATTTAATTCTAGTAGTTCCCTACTGAAGATGGAAGATTATCAAGCAAATGGGATTGTGGGTGGGGCATGAGGGGCATCCCATTGATCTTCAAGGAAATTAAGAGGGGATGGCAAGGGAGTGGGGAGGTTTGGAGGTGCCCGCCACCCTACCAAACTCTAAGGGAATTAAGAGGGGGGTGGTATGGCCTATCAATTCCATGCATGCAATCATGCAAGTTCATATCAATTTAACTCATGACATCCTTGGTTCTGGAGAATTCTTCGAGCTTGGGTTAGTGTATAAGTGGGATCAATGGTCATGGTTTGTTATCTACCCTACAACATGAGAGATGTCCCACCTCCCAATGGAGGTTGTTCATAGTTAAGATGTCGATTGCATAATACTTTGTCTGGTCTAGCCTAAATTACTTCCAGACGTGAACTAGTGATCCAATCTTTCTATTTCTCCTGAGGTATTTAGCATTTATTTTGGCCTACTTTTCTGTGGTGGATTCACCTCCAAAGGGGAAGGCCTCACCTAGCCTGCGGTTCAGAATACTATATCTAGGGGGTCGAAAAGGGGTAGTCATGACAGAAATAGGGTATTGCAGCCATGTTCAAGTGATACGAATTGATGTGCTCAATTATCATTGGGTAAGACTTCTTCCTTGGCTTTGTGATTCGAGTTTATCTACCTTTGTTTTCACTTCAAGTATCTCGCATTCAAGTGTGGTGCTTTTGTTCCACGAGGTTTTAGGTATTATTCTGGTGGTTTTTCTTTTCCTATGTTTCTAAAAGCTCGCCATTAGTAAGGCCTAAGTCTTACTTCTGCTCTGTGGTGGGCCTATGAGTCGATTATGTCATAGTTTGTTTTCCTAGGGTCTTTGGGTTCAGTTTGGTGGTCATGTGTGGAGCTGGTCAGTAATATTTTCTATCAAAGTTAAAAGTGATAACATCTATCTAGTTGTCAAGATAATTCTATTTATGAGAGATGAGGGTCCCTTTCTCTATAATATGTGGATAAGTGAGTGGTTGGCTCTTGACTTTAATTGTGTCCTTCTAGTTAAAAGTGTCATTATGCATCATCAGTGTATGAAGGGAACCACAGAGAAGGGGGTAGTGGTTAGTCCAATTAGTCCCATGTGGAGGTGCAAGCTCAAGGGACCGTGACAACCTTCCATGTTGTGACCCTTCACAATACTTATGTGGACATGCAAAAGTTGGAGGCTCATGTTACTGAATATCGCCTAGCACACTCATATCCTGAATTGGTTGAAAACCCTTCTCATTAGCTTCCAAAACCTGGAAACACCGTGGGAATAAGGAACTAGTACATGTGATCAATAAACCTTCATTATGGGGGGGGTACCCACCACCCAACTAACCTCTAAGGCATTTAAGATGGGGTTGCTGTAGCCTACCACCCTCATGCATGCAATCATGTGAGCTCACATTAATCTAAGAGGGGGTGGCGTGGGGGAAGGGGGAGGTGTGGGGGCACCCTCCATGCCACCGACCTCCAAGGAAAATAAGATGGGGGTTGGCATGGCCTACCACCCCCATGCATGAAATTAAGCTAGTTCACATCAATTTAACGCATGATGTCCTTGGTTATGTAGAATTATTTGAGCTTGGGTCAATGGATAAGCATGATTAATGGCCATGGCTTTTTATTTACCCTGTAGCAGGAGAGATGTTCCACCTCCAAGTGGAGGTTTTCCATAGTTTGGATGTCGATAGTTTGATACTATGTTTGGGTTATGTGTAAATTACTTCCAAACATGAATTTGTGCTTTAATATTTCTCTTTCTCTTGAGGTCTTTAGCACTTCTTTCGCCCTACCTTTTTGTGGTGGATTTGGCTCCAAAGGGGAAGGCCTCACCCAAACTGCAGTTCAAAAGATTGTATATGGTCACAATGTTGAATTTCTACGAGGTTGGTGAGAGGAATCATGATAGAAGAAGGGTATTTCAACCAGGTTCAAGTGTCTGAATTGATGTGCTCAATTATCATTGAGTAAGACTTATTGCTTGGCTTTGTGATTCAAGTTTATTTGGCTTTGGTTGTACTTGGAGTATCTTGCATTTAAATGTGGTGCTTTTGTTCCACAAGGTTTTAATTATTATTCTAGTGGTTTTGGTTTTCCCTTGTTTCTAGAATCTCTGCATTGGTAAGGTCCAAGTCTTACTTCTACTCTACGACAAGCCTACGAGTTAGCTATGTCATAGTTTATTTTGTTGGCGTATTTGGGTTCATTCTGGTTGTCATGTGTGGAGTTGTTCAATAGTCTTGTGTATCAGAGTTGAAAGGGATGACATCTCTTTGGTTGTCAAGGTAATTCTATTTATGAGAGATAAGGGCTCATTTCTTTGTAATATGTGGATCAATGAGTGGTTTACTCTCGACTTTAATTATATCCTTGTGGTAAAAAGTGTCATTATGCCTCATTATTGTATGTGAGGGTGTCGCGGAGCATGGTGTAGGGGTTAGTCCAATCAATCTTGTGTGGAGGTGAAGACTTAGGAGGTTGTGGTAACCTTCCACGTTGCAACCCCTCACGACACTCATGTGAACATGGAAGTTGGAGGCTCATGTTACTAAAGATCACCTAGCACACTTAGATTTTGAATTGATTGAAGAAGTTTCTCATTGACTGCCCAACCCTGGAAACACCAGGGTAAGAAGGAACCGACCAATAAGGCAATTAAGAGGGGCTTGGCATGGCCTACCACCACTATGCATGCAATCATCTAAGCTCAAATTAATTTAACTCATGGCGTCCTTGGTTCTGGATAATTCTTCAATATTGGGTCAGTGGATAAGTGGGATTAATTTCCCTAGTTTGTTATTTACCCTGTAGCATGAGAGATATCCCACCTCCCAATGGAGTTTTTCCATAGTTGGGATGTGAATAGCACAATACTCTATGTTGGTTGTGCGTAAATTTCTTCTTGAAATGAATTGGTGCCCCAATCTTTTTGTTTCTACTGAGGTCTTTAACACTTCCTTTGGCTTTCTTTTATGTGGTGGATTCACTTCCAAAGGGGAAGGCATCGCCCAACCTACAGTTCAAAATTTTGTATCTAGTCACTATGTTATATTTCTAGGGGGTTTTCAAGGGGCATTTGATGAAAATAAGGTATTGCAACCAAGTTCAAGTGGTTTGAATCGATGCATTCAATCATCATGAGGTGATAATTCTTCCTTGGCTTTGTGATTCAAGTTTGTTTGGCTCTATTTATACTCAGAGTATCTCACATTCAAGTGTGGTTTAGTGAGGGGCGTCCACCACTCAACCGACCACTAAGGAAATTAATAAGTGGTTAGAAGGACCCACCACCCCCATGGATGTAATCATGCACACATCAACTTAACTCATTGTGTCCTTGATTCTGGAGAATTCTTCAAGGTTGGGTCAATAGATAAGTGGGATCAATTTCCCTAGTTTGTTATTTACCTTATAGCAAGAGATATGTCACACATCCCAATGGATTTTTTTCATAGTTGGGATGTCGATAGCATAATAATCTATATCCATTGTGCATAAATTGCTTCCTGACATGAACTGGTGCTCCAATATTTCTATTTCTCCTAAGGTCTTTAGCACTTCCTCAACCCTAATTTTCTATGGTAGATTCACCTCCAAAGGGGAACGCCTCTCCCAACCTACAGTTCAAAATATTCTATCTAGTCACTTTGTTGAATTTTTAGGGGGTTGGCAAGGGGCAGTTGTGATGACAACAGGGTCTTACAACTAGGTAACTTCAAGTGGTTTTAGTTTATGCACTCAATTATCATTGGGTAATAATTTGTCCTTGGCTTTGTGATTCGAGTTTATTTTCCTCTGTTTGTACTCAGAGTATCTCACATTCAAGTGTGGTGATTCTGTTCCACAATATTTTAATTATTATTTTGGTGGTTTTGATTTTCCTATGTTAGTAGAAGCTAACCTTTGGTAAGGCCCGGGTCTTACTTTTTCTCTATGGTGGGCTTGTTAGTCATCTATGATGTAGTTTGTTTTCATGGGGTATCTGGGTTCATTGTGTTGGTCGTTTTTGGAGTTGGTCAGTGGTCTTGTATGTCAACGTTAAAAGGGATATCATCTCTCTAGTTGTATTGGTAATTTTATTCAGAGATGAGATCTCGTTTCTCTGTAATATGTGGATTAGTGAGTGGTTGGCTCTCTACTTTAATTATTTCTTTCTAATTAAAAGTTCCATTATGACTAATCAATGTATGCAACGGTGTCGCGAAGCAGGGGTATGGATTAGTCTAGTCGGTCCCGTGTGGAGGTGCAATTTCAATAGGCCATGGCAACCTTCCGTCTACGACCCCTCACAACACTCATGTGGACATCTAGAAGTTGCAGGCTCATGTTATTAAACACTCCCTAGCACACTCAAATTATGAATTGGTTGAAGAAGTTTCACATTGGTTTCCCAACCTTGGAAACACTAGGGGAAGAAGGAACTAGTACATGAAATCAATCACCCTCCATTGGCAGCTCAAGACACTACTAGGTCAAGTCTTGAGGATTTAGAAACATGAGGAAAAAAACTACATTATTTCGTTCATGAATGGCACATAGGGAAACCAGTAGAAAATTTAGGACAACTTAGATATTTTGGACACTCAATTATCCCACATGGAAAGGCATATCCATTGTGGGTATCCTCTAAAAATGTCTTCAAATTGTCCACCAAAAGCCTTCCATATGTCAAAAAATATGTTCTAATGATAAGATACCTTCATTAATAGGGGGCGGTTATCCCATCCATATTAGTTGTCAATAGGTATCACTTGGCCTTCATAATAATATATGTATAAACAAGACCACCCACTGCTATAACAAATCATCCACAACTTTGTGCAAGAAGAATGTTGACTTCTTCCTTCAAATGTGATCCTATGGGTGCTAATGTTATATTTATAGTCTCATAATTTGTAAAAGGTCCCTTAAGGCTTGGTCACCAAACGAAATCCAGTAGTTCAAAACCACCTTTCCACTTAACACTCCCTTCAAATCATTCCCAACTTCAAGTTCTAGCATTATTTTGTATCCTTATAGCTTGGCTTATATCAATGGAATAGGTTTCCCAGCCATAAATTTATTTCATATAATTATATAAATTAATTCAAAAGAGGTTGGCTCTAATAATTTATTAATTTAATTTATGTTAGCTCTAATATAATCCTTCTCCAGTTCTCCTTTATTAAGATTGGGATTATCCTCAGTGGTTTAGATGGCCATTTAATTATATCACAAGGCCACAATGAGAGCATTAGAAGATTAATTCCGTGGTTATTGAATTTCACAAAAGATGTTCAGTGTTGCTCCATGAAGGTTGTGCATTAAACCAAACATTTTCCCCTTTAAGAACATATTGTAAGAGTAAATTATAGGAGTTGAACGATGCCTAGAAAATTTTTGTGCATGAATGCCTTGATAGTTTTAGGATCCCTTATTCAACTTGATATTTATTTTTGGACATTGTTCCCCAAACTTGTCACATTGCTCTTTGGATCTTAGATGTCGAAATTTCATTGTGGTATATTATGATTTATAACCTGATATCTACAACATTTCCAATGAACAAAATGTAAAAAATTAAGGGCTTTGAAACCCTTCAAATTTGTATTACGAAATTTATATAAATTTCAAATTAAGGGTCTTTTAAACCTTTCAAATATTTCCTAATACTCTGACATCTACTGCAGGAAATGTTCTATTGTCATTGCTACAACACCCTCCAGAATTTTTTCCTACATCTAAGTTTTAGAGCCTACCTTGATATTGCATATTGTCATCACAAACAGTGAGACTCATTGCATTTGTTTTCTCTAAGGTTTTTGCTCCCATTTGCAAGAAAATCAAAGTGGCATCTTTTTGCATGTCAAGTATCATACATTGTAAAAAATCTTGTTTTGTTTCAAGGGTTAATATTTGTGAAAATTAGTTGATCTTACCATGTAAACATTTGTCACACTCATTTCCAAAGTTTTAAGCATTGTCACACAAGTGTCATCACGGTCATCGCAAAGTGTATATTTGGTGTCGCACTTATCATCACAAAGTTGTCACACAAAGGGAAGTTGTTGTTCATGTGTTCTGGATAAGATATGTTGTGTCGTCAAGTGTTCTAAGTGTGTGATCACAATCAAGTCATATCATTTTTCACATCAACTTCGTTGATCCCACACTTATCCAAATTCAGAAAAACTCCCTGACCAAGAAACTTAGACTCATCCAACCATCTTGGACTGCACATTGCACAGTCCTAGCTATCAAGTAGTAACCCTGCTTCTTGAAACTATGCAATGCATAGTTCATGCCTCCCAGGAATGCGCACTGTGCAGTCTCGGTGCTCAAACCTGGCCTCTGAGCTCTAAAATTGTGCAACCCTGCCCTCCAGCTAGGATTGAACTATGCATTGCAAAGTCTCAGTCCTAGAGACCAACCCTTGAGCTCTTGAGCTACATAATTTCACATTCAATTGGCCTTCTCGTCCTTCCATAACTACACAGTAGGAATAACCAGTGCTCAAGCCCTCAACCTGGCTCCCTAAGCTCCCCAACTGTGAAATTTGCTTGCTCAGTCCATCCTGAGCTATGCATTGCACATTCTTAAGGCTCAAGACTGACCCCTACTACCTGAGTTGTGAGATTGGATAGTCACTGAGCCTCTCCCTCAGCCTGCCACCCGGTTTCGGCTCAGTCGATGGATTATCATGCATCACGTTAGACTAGGGGTTTATTGAACTGATGTCATCTCGTCATTAGTGAATTGCAGATGCAGGTACGCTATCATACCATGACAAGATGATGAACAAGGAGAGGGAGAAGGGGAGCATGCTAGAAGATACCTCTATAGCTTAACATGTAAGCGGATCAATCAGAATAAAGCAAAGGGACACCAATTTGCGACCATTGCTCAAGATCTGATATCCCTAAAGACTCGTCAAGGCTCTAAGCCATATGGATATGGATAGAAGAACATTCTCAAGAAGACATGTATCAAGAAACAACAATAATGACTTGATATTTCCATGTCATCATGCATTCCATGTCATTAGTGTCATGTCATGACTCAACATATGCCACATCACTTTTATGGATTATGTAAATTCCTATTCAAAATGTATTGTAAAGTGGAAGTTCAAAGGACATGTACAAAATATGAAGATTCATGTAAAGTCGAAAAGTCATAGGAATTCAAAGAGTCATGAGGGTAGTCAAAGAGTCACAAGGGAGGTGAAGCATCACCCCATTGGTTATATATACACCCTCATTGTATGAGCAAAGGACTTTTCACCTTGGCTCCTCCCACAAGGAATCAAAGAGACAAGCTAGTTATTTTGAAGAGCAAGTAGTGGCTCCAACGCTCCACTATTGGAGCTAGTGGTGTTCGATGTATACATGTGTTTTGGGGATTTTATTTAATATATGAAGCCTAATGGCCAACGTATTCTTCATGCATGTATTATGAATGTTTGTAAGATTGTTCTATGAATGTTTATGATTCATGTTTGTTTTCACCTGGACTAAAGTATTTGAACTATTTCGATTATTTTAGTGCTCATCATATTGAGAATGTGTTGTAATGGTACAACGCCTATCGCATATTTGTGGAATATTCTATTGGATGTTATACATACATCTCTTGTTTGTGTGTGTTTCTACTAGACTGGTATTATTACCTCTCTCTTAGATGCTCACTTTCTTTTCCCTCTGCCGTAGAATAACCTTGACACACCTATAACCAAACACTCACTAGGAAGACTTACTTGTTTTTCGAAGGCACACATGCATTCCTCTCTCTTGCTGATAATTAAAGCCAAGGAAAATATTTAAGAAAATGGTAACCGGGCTATATTCCGGATGGCAATCCTATCCCAAACAGTCTGAGGTCTAATTGTGACTGCATATCAAGGAGACCCCTTGAATATCGGCAGGTCTAGAACTATCAACATTTCTGGTGCTAGAAGGAGGGCGACTAGATTTTTATGGTTGATAACCTCACCCACCCTCATCATACTTCTTTCGGTCAAGGCAGTAATATTCCCAGCACCTTTCCTACTCATATTCCTGAAGTTAGTGGATCTTCTCAGCCCAATCTTGAACAAACTTGTGAAATCTCTTACACTCACATCTGGGCCATCTAACCCATTACCCGTGAGTTTGGAAAGGTTATTGGATTGATTCCTGGAGTACACAATATTCCTTATTTTCCAAATAATAACGCAACCACTCCTACTGGGATAATGGATTCCAAAATTGAAGATATGGTTCTCACCACCCATGAAGAGTTAGTACAGACTGCTGAAAGTGCAAGGAAACCAAATCATCCTCCATCTTTTAACGGTGGTGAAGGATACAATGTTGTACTCTCATATGACACTTTCCTTGGGTTAGGAGGTGATGAAGAAGAAGAGGAAGGTCCCTCAGATTCTAAAGAAAAGGAGGATCACAAAGACGATGATATGGCGTACCAAGATTTGGATTGGATGACTCAAGGCCCACTTTCTCTATTGGGTGTTTTACATAAGATGTCGAGGCACCTGGAAAATATATTAACAAAATACAACCCTAACAAAGCAGTGAAATCATAGGACCATTTAGACAACTTCTACCTGCATCCGCAAATGCTTGAGGTATGTTACGATGATGTTGCATGTAGAATTTTTCCTTTGTAACTTAGATGGAAGAGAAGTTGTATGGTACAACAATATTTCTCGGAACTCAATCTAGAATTGGAAAGGGTTTAAAAGGTTGTTCCTTGAAAAAATCGACGATGACAAAAGCTTTGCCATGTTTTTAAAGGAGTTGGGTAACCTGAAGATGGAGAAGAAAGAAAAGGTTAAATATTTCAATTAGAGGTTCAATTGTATGTTAAACAGATTTCCTACAAATACGAAACCTCATGAAAACATCACTATTGATTATTACATTTCTTCCCTACTGACATGCATCATGCAACTTGTGAAGAGAACTGCAAAAGGAACTCTTACAGAAAATTACGAAGAAGATATTGCAATTGAAATGGACTTGCGCACAATTGGAGCCATCGTGGATGAGGAATAATCAAAGGACTCCAAAGACATGAGAAAAAGGTCTCAAGCCTCTTTAATTAATGCCAAGGATAAAGAAGCAACCGATCTTGAAAGCTTGACCCATACCATCAAGTATCTATCCAACGAGTTGGCAGAGTTGAAACAAATGTCAAGCAAGACCAACGTAAGTAGCAAGCCCCCTAAATTCAATCTCCTTAAAATGGCTACAAGTTACAGCCGCAACAACAATCAACCATCCAATTATGCACAAAGCTCGAACATCATGTTGAATTTTGAGAGCATGGGCATGGACCAATATTGTTTATTTCATCAAGAGTATCATTTAGAAAAGACATGTCTACAATGGAATCACAACATGAACACTCTATCTGTGTATTTCATTGACATAGTACTTTCAGATGAGCATACTGAGCCAACAAAAGTAAAGGAAGAAATTTTGCAGTCGAAGAAACTGTGAGTGTTGGGCACGCAGTGAATATGTTTAGTTGTACATACACAACTGAAAAGAAAATTGTCGAAAATCCACCACTGGGTGAGGACCCAGCTCAAAAGCACAATGGTTGATATAATTTGAGAAGCCAAGGTCCAGTTTCTGAACAAAAGTTGACAAGGCAGAAATTGAAAGACAAATTGTTAAGGAAGATCACACCATCTGTCAACTCAGCTCAAAACACTTAGAGCTACAACGAAGAGTACTTCTTCCTATGGAAAAAGCAAGCCCATCACTCTGAAAGTATCAAATCAAGTTACTCCTCCAGACACTTTGACAATGACCAATGTGCTTAATTATAATATATTCAAAGACATGAATAAAGTATGCACCAACATTTCATTCTTCAAACTTACAAGGATTACAAGCCATCGTGAATTTCTCGTCCGCGCTATTGAACAACCTGCCTCGGGTAACAACGCTTCTTCACAGAAGGGATCTAGTAAGTATCATGGTCCCCTATAATCTGTACTTAATGCATTAACTTTAGATTCTAACACACTATGCCTCCATTTTTTTAACATTTGAAATTTTTAATTACAATGTACACAATTTCTTAGTTGACTCTGGTGCATCTATAAACGTAATGCCACGATCTATGGCTAAGAAAATCAATGCAAAATGGGATAAGATAGATGCACATATCTTCCAGCTGGACAGGGATCGTGTCCATGCTATCGGTGAACTCAAAAATGTGCTTATCCACTTATCATCTAATCAACGAGTTCACCAGTGTATAAATATAATAATTGTGGACATCTTGAAAGCATACATTATATTGTTGAGTAGAGAGTGGTCCAACAAATTATGCGGGTATTTTTCTACTGACTGGCCACATTTATGGCTTCTGTATAAGGGTAGAAATAACCAAATCTAAGTAGACTCATAATATTACATGAAGCACAATGTCACACCCTTTGAGGGAAAAGATGAACCAGTTTCTTTCGCAGATTTGATATTTGGTAATTGCTTCTTGGAGACTGACCTAGGGTGCCACATTGCTCAGCCTTCCCTAGTCCCACCAGACAAATAGTTGGAACATCGTCTTAGTCCAACTGGCACAAATAACCTTTTTATAGTATATAGTAGTAGTAGTAGTACTAGTGTAGGGTGTAGCTCTTGTACATATGATGTTTGGATTTTGTTTTTTGACGATTCAAAGACATAGGAGGGCTTTATAGCTAGTTGTGTTTCAGTAGAACCGTGACAGAGAAAACACATGATCTCAAGCCGCTTGGAATTGGAGTGCACTAATAACACAACATAATATGAAGCACTCATCATGGGCTTATAGAGGGCCATTGACCTCAATGTTGGAGTTCTTAAAGCAATAGGTGACTTAGAGATCATCATGTGGCAGGTAAGCAATACTATACACAGTGTCTCGCCTTATTTTAAAAGTTTTTCTTTTGTCGGTAAACAAGATTCATTATATTATCAAAGAGAGACTAAGTACAATATTCATCTCAACATACCCTTCTCTCTCATTCCGAATGAACTTTTTGAGAATAGGGCCTGGAGGTAAATAGACACTCGGTTCCAGCCTTTATTTCTGATTGGCCTATTAGCCATACCATACATAAACAAAATTGAACATAAACTAGAGCAGGAGTCAACGTATTAAGGAGGTGGCTTGGGAGGAAAGACAGGAGGAGCAATAAAGTAGCCTACATGTTCATGCATGTGGAAGTAATATGTGTTCCACCCTTGCTTCTAGAGTGCAAAGGTGGTCATTGGTGTGCCAATTTTGTCACTGGATGTTATCCAGGTTTTCCAAGATTTCATTCTGAATATGTTGAACATCATTGATGTAGGCTACTAATTCATTTTGATCCTCGTAGTGTTGTTCCCACATGATGTCAATATTCATTTGAATATTGCACAACTGGGCTGCCAGAGAGCCCAACATAGTTGGCCCTATTACATGGCTTAGGGAGTGGGTATGGAATATTGAAGCATCCTCCTCCGTTTCCCTGTTGGCCACATTCTTCGAGGATGAGTGGTTGATCCATGATTTCATTCTGAACATGTTGAACATCATTGATGTAGGCTACCAATTCATTTTGATCCTCATAATTTTGTTCTTACATGATGTTGATATTCATTTTAATATTTCATAGCTGGGATGCCAGAGAGTCCAAGGTAGTTGGCACTATTACATGCTCTTGGGAGTGGGTGGGGAATATTGCAACTTCCTCCTCAGTTTCCCTGTTGGCCGCATTATCTGAGGATGAGTGGCTTCCCTCATTCTGCCTCTGCTGCTCTTCCTACGAAGAGCGGTTCCCACTCGTTGAGGAAAACCCCTCTGTCGCGGCATGGAGGCAAACCAAGGAAAACTGAAGGCGGGCATGGCAGGACCATTATGCCCCTAAGAGCCAGAATGAAACCTTATAGGGGGCCTACAAAAATACCTCCCCATAAATAAGAAACACTAGTTGATATAGAAATGCACAAGATAAATGAACTCATAAAATGAATTACCAAACCCAAAGATGTCATGACTGGAAATGGTCTGCCAATTCTTCCACCATTCGCTGGCACCACCCCAACTCATGCCCACGTAGAATGTTCCCCTCCAAACTAGGAACGAGATAGCCACCAAGCCAGGATGAGTGATGGCGAGAACCAACACTATGCAAACCACTCCATCACAGAAAGAGTTAACCCAGAGAAATCCCCGCTAAACCTTTAGCCCATAACACAATTGCATGCGAGGCCGGTAGCAACTAGGATAAAGAATACTAACAAATACAGAATTATACTGAGATCCGAGGAAATACCCCTCCTCTATTGACATCACAAGATACTCGATGGACAGACTAGAGTATCCAAGGGTAGGGCTCGAATCCTTGGCCACCTCCCATGTATCGGGATTCCACGGGAAATCTATGGCCAAGACTTCCCCTCGTTCTAGATCATCTCATTCCCCGTAGTCCTCGCTTGCCCACTGTCATGATCTCGGAAAGGCAATCCAAAGCATAAACCCAATTGCCTCTACAACCTCCTATTCATCACCTAAAACACAACATTGACCAAATTTATGTGCCTAACATGGAACATATCGTCGATGCAAGTGAGAGAATAGCTCGCCTGTAGGCACTTAATGCCATCCTTGCTCATTATGGCACATTGAAGGGGCGTGTGGAGGCCAGTCAGGCTTCGTACACTGCCCTGTTACCATGTGCTATGTCTAGTGACCACCCCCATCAAGGAGCCTAATTTGAAAATTTATCAACAAGAGGTATGGCATTTAATTTCTAAATTCCATGATTTTAACATTATATATGTTCCTAGAATGCGTAAAGCAGTTGTGGATGCATTAGCAAATGCTACTGCTAGGTTTTCACCACTTAGGGATGGTTTGTCTGTTTAAATTATTTATAAACCATCTGCCCCTGATAATATCACTAATTTACATGTTTTAAATAATGACCAGCATATAGCCCATGGGGCTTTGGATTGATGGTGAATGGGTGCACTGTTAAGGCACTCCTTGCGATTGGTCACTGGTTCAAATCCCCCATCGGTGCTTACCAACCAAAAAAAATAAAATAAAATGATGACCAACATATACTACATTTCATGGAGAACGTTGATGTATTCAAAGATGCAGCTATTGATGAAGACGAGCATGAAAAATCGTTGCAAGATGTAGGTCGTGTGAACAAGGAGAACACCATGCCAAAAGGCATGGTATCATTAGAAAATATGTATGACTTGTAAAATCGCTTTAGAGGGCCAGTCAATGCCAAAATCCATAGTTCAACATTGTCGCATGAACAGATTAATCTTGGAACAGAGAAAGATCTGAAGTTTGCTAATCTCGATACTTGTTACACAACAAAAGAGCGGAAAGCCTTTATCCTCTCATTCAACCAGTACCAAGATGTTTTCGTGTGGATATATGATGAGCTCAAAACTTACGACATGTGAATAATCCAGCATGTTATCCCAATAAAGGAAGGGGCCAAGTCTTTTCAGCGGAAGTTGTGAAAGGTACATCCAATGCTTGAGCCCTTGATTCATAATGAGTTAAGGAAGTTGTTGGATGCTCAGATCGGCTATAAAGTGTGACATTCAACCTGGGTATCTAATCTAGTCCCAATGAGGAAGACGTCAAATGGGGAAATACGCTTGTGCATATATTTCCAAAATCTCAATCGTGCCTCAGACAATGACAACTACCATGTGTCGTTTATGGAACAGATACTGCAAAAAGTATTAGGGCCAGAGATGTTCTCTTTTCTTGATGGTTATTATGGATATAATTAGGTTCTGGTATCGGAGCCTGATAAACTTAAGACTACCTTTAGAACAAATTGGGGCATGTTCACATTTAGAAGAATTCCTTTTGGGCTAGTTAATGTCAATTTGACCTTTCAACGTGCGATGGAAATCACATTTCACAGACTGATCAAACAAAGCGTGGTGGTGTATCTTGATTATAGCACGGTGTTTTGAAAGAACATATCTAACCACCAACGCCACTTGAAGCAAATCTTTGAGTGATGTCAAAAGTAAGGGATATCACGTAATCCCAAGAAGAGTATCTTTGCAGTGTCCAAGGGAAACCTCTTGGGCCATATCATCATTAAAAGTGGGATTAATGTGGACCCTGAAAATGTTAGAATTATTATGCAAATTCCCTTCCTAGTGAACAAGAAATCCATGCAGTCCTTCTTGGGGAAGATCAACTTTCTCCACAAATTCATCTATGATTACGCTCAAATTGTGAAACCCATGCAGGAGATGGTGCAGAAGGATGCAATATACATGTGCGATAAAAGGGAAAAGGATATATTTTCTCATATTAAGAAAGCTATCACAGAAGCACCAGCCTTATACAACCTAGATTTCAACAAATATTTTTTTCTATACACCTTCACTTTTAATACTTGGCTTGTCATTGTGCTTATGTAGAAAGATGATCAGAATAATGAGCAGACAATATCCTTTATGAGTGCTATCCTACAAGGACCTAACTTAACTATACCTCCATTAATAAACAAGTGTATGCAGTCTATAAGACAGTGAAGCACTTTCGGCCGTATCTCTTGGAGAATCATTGCATTATCTTTGTTATGTGCCCAACATGTATATCATTGTTTGTCCAACAAGAGTTGGGTGAGAAAAGAGAAAATTGGATGATTGTTCTGCAAGAGTATGACTTAGAATTTAAACCAGTTCACACGATCAAGGGCTACAGTCTACTTCGGCTAGCAGCAGAAGCGGTGGATGCAAAAGAATATGATCCATCCGGTTGGGAGCAGGAAATCGATATGTATAATGTTAAGCGAGCCTCCCCCACTTCTATATGTAACTCTTGGTACGCGAATGTGCGCCAATATCTCGAGCATGACACTTTTCCCTCTCAGTTATCCACATGGAAGAAGAGGGCATTCAAATTAAAAGCAATATCTTACCAACTAGTGCATGGGGTGCTTTTCAGAAAGCACCCTAATGGAGTATTATCATATGCTTGGAAGCACATGATTCAAAGAAAGTGTTGCATGATCTCCATGATGGACCAGTCGGGGGCCACTTTGCGAGTGAAACAAAGGCGCACAAAGTTATGTGAGTCAGTTTTTACTGGCCCAAATTATTCAAAGATGATCATGCATATGCCCGCAAGTGTTTGGCATGTCAGAAGTGTGTCAGAAAAAGGAAATAATTCAACTACCTTGTCGCAGCCTATCACTGTGGAAGAACCATTTCAATAATGGGGCATATATGTCATTGGTGATATTTTTCCACTCTCATCAAAGTAGCACCACTATATCCTCATTGCCACATATTACTTCACATGATGGGCAGAGGCGGTTCCACTCAAGCGAGTGAATGATCAGGAAGTCATCAACTTCATTAGCAAAATATCATTTCTAGGTTTGGTGTTCCGACTTCACTTGTTTTTGACAATGCAACATATTTTTCGTCATTAATAATATATGATTTTTCTTTTGAAAGTGACATTGTATTGAAACATTTTGCTAATTATTATCCGTAGGGAAATGGTCTTGTTGATTCCACTAATAAGAACCTTATCCACATTATCAAGAAGATTGTTTTCTCTAAATATAGGAACTGGAACTCCGCCTTGGTGAATTCCTTATGGGATGACCGAGTCATGCCAAAACCTTCTCTGAATATGTATCCTTACTTCCTGGTGTATGGAAAAGAATCCATCCTATCCCCGAGCATCTACTTAACCGCCCTTCAACTTTCACAAGAATCCCAAGGCAAGTTGTTCTTATTGGTTTAGAGTAGGATAGATGCTCTCCACAACCTGCAGGAAGAAAGACAAAAATAAAAAGAAAAATTTTCTCTTCACCAAATTCATTATACCAAGAGCTGGTTTGACAAGAAGTATGAAGGGAGGAATGAATTCAGTGCGGGTGTTAAATTTGCAAACTATGGCTAAACTCCATCTGGGTCACCTCATTAATGGAAGATGATATTTTTCTTGGATTCTTCTTGTCAAGAGGTGTAGGATTAATCTAAAGATCAACTGATTCCGACATGTATTCATGGAGATATGCATTTATTTGTGTTATGCGAAAATTCGTCAAGGTCAGTCAGCAATCAAATTTCCCCCATTTATCCTCAACATTTTACTATAAAAAGAGGTGGCTCACAAATCCTTTGGAACACACCTCTTATGATCTCTTCCTCTCCACTTGCCTTTGGGTTTTGGTGGGAGGAGAGATCCTAAGAGTATACGCTTCCGTAAGAGGACATGCGCTAGATCTAGATGCATTCACGGGAGAGAAGGCTCTATGCTGCCCTAATGAAGATCAAATCATGTTGTCATGGAGAAACCTAATGGAGCCTTGGAAGAAGCCTTAACAACGTTGTCCTAAAAGGATCCCATATGAAATCCTAAAGGAAGGGATCCATGCTTACCCTAGCCACAGTAAGAAAGAGTCCTAAACACAGAGATCTGGCTATTTCCCTAACCCTAAACACAGTCTCCTAACCGCAGCATTTAAGATTTCCCTAGGGTGCAATCCATGAGGGCATATATGTAGCAAGAAGGGACACTCATACACAGCAAAGGAAGCTACTTTAATGCAAGAAAGGAGGCACCAATATCTCAACCCTAAAGGGTATCTAACTACAACTAAACCTTAGACCTAATATGTTTTCCCAGGTCACATTCATTAAGGGCTTGGATGTAGCAATGGGAGGCCCTTCAAAAGCCCTAACCGTAGTGCAATCAAGTGCTTTATGTTGTTCTTCTGAATCCTCTATCATAGGTCCAGTAATGACTCTAATCCATTGTCCTAAGAAGACTAGTTGCAGGTCTAAAAGGGAGTTTTAGACTTAGTTTAGTAGCCCTATACACAGTAGTAAGGAGGCCTAGAAGAGGCCCTAATATCAGGCTTGAAGAAGCCCTAATTCGTTGTCTCAAATATTTCTATCATTGCAAAGGAAGCCCAGCAGCAACAGTGTTAAAGATTGTTGTTCTAAAGCATGGGTTAGGTACGTTTGGAGAAGTTGTCTCTATATTAGAGGACTGAGGGAAAATTTGTTTATTTGGACCTGTTGAAGGAGTTTGCAACTATAAGCTGCTTTGTTAGGCTGTAAGCCATAGCAAGCGGCTAAGGCTAGTATGCATTGAGTGTAAATGGTTGCAGCATATTGGATGCAGTGATGGGTGCAGCATGATGATGACGTGTAGCTCAGTGATGGGTGCAACACAGTGATGAGAACATGTCAGTGATGGGTGCAGCTTGGAGCAGCACAGTGATGAGAACAACCCAGTGATGTGTGCAACTTGGTGCAGCACAGTGATGATGTTGCAACATGTTGCAGCACAGTGATAATGGATGCAACACAGTGCAACACAATGATGATGGATGGTATGATGAGTGCAACATAGTATGATGGGTGCAACACAATGATGGGTGCAACACAGTGATAGGTACAGCATGGTGATGGAATCAACTGAGTTCAAATCTTCTACCTCATGTGTCATCTTCTTAGAGAAGATCTCTGCTCTTATTTTTTCAAGTCAAAATGTTCACTTCTGATATATATGTACTATCTCTCTCTCTCTGCTGAACTATTGAAGAACATAAGAAGAATTGATCAAGGGTTTCCCCACATTGGGGTGTGTCCCTAGCTGGTGCCACATCTTGTGCCCTCTTGTCTTGGCTTGTCTTCTATGATTTATGTTTATGTTCTATCTGCATTTTACTATCATGCTAAATGCGATCGCTAATCTGGAATTGATATTGAGCTAATAAGAAAAATTGAAGTAAATTTTCTCTCATCATAGAACATACCTAAAATTAACATGGTATTAGAGTTGAGGTGAAGAAAAAGCCCAAGCAAGATTGGAAGAGCAATCACCGAAGTCAGTTGGAAAGGACAAAAGGGTCAATGGGTTCCTCATCCCTCTTCAAATTCACCAAGGGTGAAGTAGATGTGGGAAATGCTGAGAGAGGGGGTGAATCAGTATTTGTTTTTTCTGACTATTGTTTTGCCAATTAAAACATTTATATTCAAAACACAATATGAACAACAAGAATAATTTCTCTTATTAATATAATCTTTGCAGTAAAATAAATACAGTATATAAGTGGTTGCAATCAGTTGCCAAGCACCAACTTGGACTTTTCTGAGGCTCCAACCTCCAGAGCTCCAACTCTGTTTCGCTGAGGCAACAATCTTGGACTTAGTAGCACCAACCCCCAAGGACTTCAATCCTTTCCAGTTCCTGAGACACCAGTCCCAAAGACACCTATCCTTCGTACTTATGAGGCATCAACCCCAAGGATTCCAATCCTTCTTGCTTCTGAGGCACTAGCCCCAAGGACTCCAATCCTTCTTGTTTCTGAGGGACCATCCCCAAGGGTCCGACCAAATCTTGTTAAGGCACATTTGATAGTAATGTTCTGCTCTCAGAACTCTTCATTACTGAGTTCTACCTGTTTACAACTTCACTGTGCCTCCATGCTATAGCATCAATGACAGTCAGTCTTCTCATGAAGGAGTCTTTATAACTCTTCATACTGCCCACACAGAGTCTCCAATAGCCTTCATGACCTATGATAATGTCTCCACACAACTTTAGTGAGTCCACTGTTAGTTGCACTAAGCTCTGCATAAGAACCAGCTTTCTGTTCAAGCATATGTTCTTATTGTCACAGTGAATGCTTTAGCATGACTGTTTCTCTGCTAGCTACTTCTCCCCTTCGACTGTCTCCTGTCTTGTTGGTCCTACGGCCCTTTTTCTATTCTGTTGGACCCTCTTGTTGCCTCTGTTTCTTCCAACTGTATCAACAATGTTCAACCACTATCTGTTCTCTATTTTTCCTGTTTTATACATTCCTGGTGCCTCTATCTGTTGGTTTCCTCTTTACGCTGGCTTGTTGGCTTCCTCCCCGGTCGTTGTAGTTTCCTCCTTGCTTGATCCTCGGTCGTTATGGCTTTCTCTGCGCTGACTTTTGATTAAGCTTCCTAGATTTTCAATCGTTGTATGTTAAAACTGTATCAAAGCCCCATTTTTCAATGATAATAGGCATACACAGAGATAATATTGTTTAACGGACATGCCATGTCCCAATCGCAATCGCAATCGGCTTTAGTTCAACCTCCTGAACTATCAGAACTGTTGTCATATGCATTTTGGCCCTTCAAACCCCACGTAATACATTTTTTGAAATACACAGGAATATATGAGAAAAAACGACTGAAACGCTAAAGGGTGGACTTCAAGAATTATTGCACCCCCTTCTATACCTGCATCATGTCAGCAATGTAATCGCAATCGGCAATCGCAGGGCATCAAGGCCTTAAGCACTTGCGATATGTTGGATGCGACCTAACAATAGACCACATTGCGTTGTTGCATTGGGTCCACAACATTCATTGCAATCGCAGGAGTGACAAGGCTTTATAATATATGCGATACATGACTCCCGATATGATGGACGCGATATTATTATAGGTTGTTTTTACTGCCTCCATCGGGTCCATACATATATATCGCAATCGGTGATTCAGGGGTGACATCCCTATATACATTGCGATATGAGAATCCGATGGGCGGACATGATGTTATATAGGGTTGTTGCTATAACCCTTTGGTTCCGTGTATGTACTCCTCCGCTCTTTGACTTAACCCATAACTTGATTTCTGCCAAAATTATGTTATATCACATTGTAATGGTCCGTGATATCACATTGTATGACCCCTTAGACTCCTATATATAGAAAGGAAGTCTTTTCATTTGTATGATCCAAAAATTGTTCATTTGTGTAATGTAAAGGAGGTTGTCCCCTCGAAGAGGCTGAATTCTAAGGCGTTGATCTCTCTTTTCTATCTTTTTGTCAGCTGGTTTCATAAACTTACATCAACCATTTAACCTAATCCTACAACAAGAAATCATTAATACTGAATGCAAAAATATAAAGAAATAAGAACAAGAGATGCATGTGAATAAGAAGTGAAAAGAAGAAAAACAAATAATACAAAATGATTTTGAGGCTCCTGGGATAGCCAAGCCCAAGGAAACTCAGAGTCCTATGAAAGAGACCAAGATCTAGAAGCTGAACATGTCACCAATCTTAATTATTTCAATCAATACAATTACATCCCTGTAAGAAATGACAATGGAGTTGCAAAAATACGAGTTCTCTCCACAAGAGGACTAATACAAGTCCACCCTTAGAGGCAAATTCGACCTGGTACTTACAAAAAATGGTTAGGAATCATTCCCCATGAAAGGAGGAAGCTTTCCCCACCAAAATCCCTTGATTAGTGGATTTGTTTCCCAATACTAAGAATTTGCATTAAATGGTAGGAAACACATCCCTAGATTTACTCAATCATTGGAGCTCTATAATCTGTGCCATAATTCTAGAATTTCTTGTTGATTTATTGTTTTATATTGATTCTCCTTTAGTAGGGAGCATGTCCCTAGATTATCTCCTCCTCCAAATCTCCATAATTTGCCCAATATTCTCACAATATTCCATAAAAATAAATAATATTAGGCACAAATATGCAATTATCCATAAACCTTCCTAATGAACATATTAAAGTTAAAAATGCATTATCTAATGCAAAAAGAGAGGTTTCGTGTGTTGAAGGATGGTGAGATGGGCCTTAATTTATGTCTAATTTAGAGGCACGGGCCTTAATTTATGTCTAGTTTAAAGGCCCATCAAAAGGGATAAAGTGATAATATAACATTCCTCTTTTGCTTAACATTCTTTCTCAATGTTGTGACACATTATTGGCTTGATTGTCTGCTTGATAATTTTGATCCAAGAACTTGAAAGAACAAGATATTTTGGAGATGACTAGCTTCCTCATAAGATTGAGATATAATGGATGCAACTATGTTACTATAAGGGAGGGCTTTCTAAACCATTAGATTGATTATTAAATTTGAAAACTGATAACTATTAAACTCCTTATTTCTAGTTAAATGCAAGGAGTAGGCCCCTAAAGAAGAGTGTAAACTTTAGTTTCATTATTAAATATTCTCAAAGACCCTATACAATGTTTGTTTCTTAGTTTCTTTTGGGATCAAGAATGCTCCCTCCCTCCTCTGCGACCCCTCCATCTCTTAGTATGGTTAATGAAATATGTATATGATTTGGGATAAGCGTTAAGCACTAATAAACATGCCATATGCATCTTGATGTTTTGACATCAGGGTTCTAGGGCAAGCATATTTTATGGCAAGTTTGTTTGGTGTTTAAGGATTCTAAATGTTTTTGCAGGAGTAAGCTAATCTTATAGCGAAGGGACTTTGTTTATGACCATAAATTTGATAGGAATTTGGCAGTAATTTCAAGTACAAGCAAAGTTTTACAAACGATCCAAGATCTTCACATGGTGGAACAATGCCTTTAAATATTTTGTCCTTGAATGGACCAAGATTATTAAAATTTTGAATCATTGAGAACTTTGATATTTTTATTTATTTTTTAATACAAATGTAGGACAACTTTTATACACTCACTTAAATACCACTTGCGTGAGTTTAATGGTTAAGAGCATGTTTTTTTTCCTAAGAGATTCATAGGTAAAAGTGAGGTTATAAGCCAACCTACAATCATATTCACTTAAGAGTCAACCACTTGAGATAATAATAAATTATTATATATAGTATAAACAATTTCTATATTATTTCAATTACGTGGAAATTACTAAAATAAATAAAATATCATTAATAATGGTGTAGTCTAACTAATAGATGAAATGATTTTTTTCACAACATTTTTCCTGGTTAATTTTAACCAAAATCCGACAAAGATATTTGAAAGCTTGAGTTTAAGTTGTTTAATTCGCATAATTCGAGTTCCTAAAGGGTTTTTAGGGCACTAAATCTATTTATGCATTCAAAAATGTATTATAAACAACAAAAATCACAATCTTGCTTGAAATTGTATCAACATATGACGATGAAAAAGGCTAACTTGTTTGTAAGTTAGACTATGCCATTAATAATTATATGTTATTATAAAAAAACATTATTCAATTTCACAATTTAAAAGATAAATAAAATAATATAAATATCTAAATAATTGATTTTAATTTATGTTGTAGTATCCTTTAGTGACTCTTTACAAATCACACATTACAATGACTCATTCGTTTGGATTCATTTCTTCCCGAAGTAGACTTTATTGCCACTCTATCTAACAAAATAAGCCCACAACAATCATCTATGTATTATAAATATCAAAGATTGGTGACCCCCACATCCACAAAAATGCTATTCTAGGCACATCCACTTGAACGGATCACTTCGTGCCATCTCAACCATAGAGCTTAACCTTAAGAGCATCGATGAGAGTTGAACTCGTGACCTCTCAATAATGAGATGCTTTAACAACCTAAGGGATTCTTGTTAGAACAAAGTTGATGAAAATTTAAGGTGTTTTAAGCAAAGACATTTGAACATTTCACAAGGAACATAACATGTATGATTAGACTTGCTAGTATGATTGACTAGAGAACATAACATGTATGATTAGACTTGCTAGTATGATTGACTAGAGCTTAAATTGTAACTGAATTTATTGGTGAGTTTACACTTCAATCTTTCAATTTTTGAGTAATCATATAGTATTCTTCAATTAAAATATTAAAAATAAAATTCCAAATATACCTTTGAAATTATGTAAATCACATGCTTTACATCTTAGAAATTGAACTTTTGATAATCTTCTTAAGAGCACAAACTATTTTCAGTGAGCTTAAGCATCCACCAAACAATCTTATAATCTTATTTCCTTTTTGAAGCAGTAGCAAACTTGACCATACTCATACACCCGTAATATAGAGACAATGTCATATATACAATTATTAAATGAAGTAAGTGGCTTGAAACTTTTATAAAAATCCTCCCTACATTTAACTTTAAAAGAAAACTATAATTTGTTTGTATATTGCAGTTTAAGAATAAGCTCAAAAATCTAAATATTTTTTATCATCCAAAAATATTTAACACTATAAAAACTAACCTAAATCTATTAATATATAATTATTTAATGATATATCATAATTCTTACATTAAAATGATAAAAAAACGGTCCTTAATTTAGATCCATTAAGCTCTCATTAATCTCAAGATGACAAAATCCTCACTCTGCTCCATCTAAGTCTCGTTGGTCTCTAAAATTATAAAGATCTTGGCCTTTATGTGTTATCATAGCCAATATTATTCAGTCACATAATTATGATGCATGTTGAAAACAATAATCAATTTCATAATTCTAATGTGCCTTAAAAATGATTCAAAGCCCTTACTATTCCAATGCATTATAATTTATCAATATTTCTATGAATGCTGAAGATAAGTCGTATGGTTTTTAAGGCACGCGGGAGTTTGTGTTTTTTGTAAAGCGTGGTTTAAAAACCCATGACCGTTATATTGAAAAAAGCAACAAATAACCAAATAAATATAATCACCCGCTCTCCATTCAAACTGTGGTGAATTTGGAGGGAGGATTTGGCCGGGAGAGGTTTCGTCTGAACCTAATGCCATATGATGCACACAGAGCAGGGCTTTCGTTGTTGTCTATGGCGAGTACAGTGATTTTTCGTTTTTTTTGTTGGGTGTTTGTTTATAAATATTTTTTGAGAGTGCCAACGATTCTCTGGTTATAACCTTTTGTTGTTGCCATACATTTTGGTTTTTTGTTTTGCGTTTTTCAAAATAATTTCTGTTCTTTTTCTGCATTTTAATAAGCATGGCCATGCTATTTGTGGGTTTGGTATCTGGTCTTCTTTTCCTGCTTGTTTACCAATTTTTTCATGATTTTATTTCTTTGAATTTAATAGATGTGAAACGAAGGCTGCCCAAAATAGCCCATCCGGCACAGGTGAAGGTAGGTATGGTTAGATTCATTTATTTCTTTTTTGGTGAAATTGTGGTTGCTGACATTAAATCTTGTCTGATGTGTGTTATAACTGTAGGATCTGGCCGTAGCAGAACCCTCTGGATTATGCTTGCAGTTGCCTTCTTGATTATGCTCGCACTGCAACTGCGATGACAAGGAAAAAGAATTATCCCTGGAGACAGCTTTTACCTAACGCTAATGAGAACTATGAATGAAGCTTACAGGTATTAAGGTATGAGAGGGTATACAAGCCTTGCATGAAAATCACTGTATATTATTATTATTTAAATTTGTCAATGGTGACCCTAAGAATCGGTGGAACAGGAGCTTAAACAGCGTAAGACGTGCTAGAGAATGGCTAGGATTCACTATGGATGATGCCGGAAGCTGCTTTAACGGGCCCATACTGAAACACCTAATTCACAAATTCAAGGAAGAAGCCATGTCACGAACTCAATTTCGACGTCGGGAATCAGAGAGATGGTGATTATCAGGGCTAGGGTTTGTCCTTGTCTCCCGTGAACCATGGGAAGTCTGCGGGCGCTCAAACGCTAAAAAGCACTAAAAGATATACGACATCTGGAAATTATTCGACCCTGCAAGCCATAGGCCTCTGCATCTTTAAAATAATTTTTGCTGTTCTGCATTTTTATCTTGTTTTTCTTTTCTGTTTCTTTACCAATTTTTTCATAGTTTTCATAGTTTAATAGAGGTAGGTATGGTTTGTTAATTTATTTCATTTTTGGTGAATTTATGAATTGTGGTTGCAGACATCAAATCCTGTCTGTTGTGTTATAATTGTAGGATCTGGCCACAGCAGAACCCTCTGGATTATGCTCACACACTACGGCTGCGATGACAAAGAAAAAGAATTATCTCTGGAGGCACCTTTTACCTAACGCCAGTGGGAAACTACTAATGAAGCTTACAGGTGTCAAGGTATGAAATGGTACACAAGCCATGCACGGAAATCACTGTATATTATTTTTATTTAAATTTGTGGATGGAGAGTCTAAGAATTGGTGGAACAGGGGCTTAAATAGTGTCAGACGTGCTGGAGAATGTTCGGGATCCATTATGGATGATCTTGGAAGCTGCTTTAACAGGCCCAAACTGAAACACCTAATTCGAAAATTCAAGGAAGAAGGCAAAACCATTTACAATTCGAGGCCCTCAAGATTCCAGTACGATCCTCCAAGTTACGAACTCAATTTCGAACTCAATTTCGACGGCGGGAATCAGAGAGATGATGATTATCAGGGCCAGGGTTTGTCCTTGTCTGCCGTGAACCATGGGAAGTCTGCCGGCGCGCAAACCCTAGAAAAGCACTAAAAGACATACGACATCAAGCCACAGGCCGACGAAAATTATAATGTTCTGCATTTTTTAAAATAATTTTTGTTGTTCTGCATTTTAATCTTGTTTTTCTTTTTTGTTTCTTTAACAAATTTGTTCATATTTTTCATAGTTTAATAGATGTGAAAACAAAGGCTACCCAAAATAGTCCAGCCGGCATAGGTGAACGTTGTATGCTTAGGTTAAATTATTTCTTTTTTTGGGAATTTGTGAACTGTGTTGCTGATATAAAATCTTGTCTGATATGCTATAGTATGCTATAATTGTAGGATCTGGCCGATGATATAAAATCTTGTCTGATATGCTATAATTATAGGATCTGGCCTACCTGATGAAATCCGACAAGCGTGAAGGAGTGAGATGGAGAAATAGCTTAGGGTACTCAAATTCCATGGTGAAGTAGCAGAACGCTCTGGATTATGCTTGCACTGCAACTGTGATGACAAGGTAAAATAATTATCTCTGGAGGCACCTTTTACCTAACGCCAATGGAAATCTAGTAATGGAGGTTGCAGGTGTCAAGGTATAAAACGTTATACAAGCCTACATGAAAATCACTGTATATTATTATTATTATTTAAACTTGTGGTTAATCATGATAATGGTGAATAGGCCAACGCTATGCCATATAGAATGATGGTGCACACAAATATTTCATTCTCCAACTTCGTTAGATCAGTAGAGGAGGTGGAGCTGTTCGGACACCTAATCGTTCATAGGTGCAGTGGGGGCAGGGGAAGGTGAGACGAGATGTGGTTGGGGCAGAGGAAGGCGAAGGAGGAGGTATGCTTCAATTTAACACCTATTCTGCTACATATTTATATCATGCGTGTTTCCGATATGCTATTTATTTACGTCATTTGTGTTTCCAATATGCTATTTATTATATCATTTGACCCAAGAGCTATATACTTTTCTTTAATCATTTTTTCTTTAAGCCTTCATTCCTTGTCAAATAGGCTAGGCTTTTTGTTGCGAAAGTTTTTCAATTAGATGAATATTTTTAAATCTTCTACACTCCTCTTGGTTTTGCAAACTTTTTTCTATTAAGCAATGGTATTCCTTTTGTTTCTCTTTTTCTTGTCCACAGGGAGCTAAAAAACTTTTTCCTACTTTTTTCCCAACATTCCTTTTGGTATGTAAGCTAAATAATGCCAACAAATAGGCATTCCCTCCAAAACTAATTTGACCAAAGCTTTGTTGGATAACCACCAATAACATGAATTAGTCATCCTTTCTTTGATCTTTTATAGAGCAAATTCCAATCCGGAAGAGCTTTAAATATTTGAGGATTTATGAACATTAACCTACATCCATTTTTCATCCTTGCATAACTCTTTATATTTTTCCACTTCCCTAATTGTTCCCATGCCAAACAAAACTGCATCACCTACAAATAGTAAATAGGATAAAGAAAATAGTTTCTCAGTGTAATGCCCTTTATAGTACCTTCCCTTTATATGCATTTACCATTTTTCTCAAACCTTTTGTAACATCTCTGCATTAGACCCCTATTAGTAAAGTGTAAACCCCTATTAGTAAAGTCTAAAGAAGAAATTGGACATCGACCCATTGATTGATATGACAAAGGAAGTTGAGATAATGCACCCCATAATTTAGTTTACTACTTAAGATGCACCCCATAATCTAATTTACTACTTAAGATCTCATCTCGAATTGAATCAAAATAATCCCATGATCTAACTAGCTCATCTTATTATCGTTAGCTAAGTTTAATCTCATTATCATAGTTGAATTTTTTTACTTTTATTATATGTAGTCCTTCTTGTGCTATTCTCACCACATCATGACTTTTCCTATTGTGAAGAAAACGAAACAACTCTTTTGAGATGAAGTTAGGGAAAATTCTTTTAAGCCTATTTGTTGAAATTATTGTTGAAATGTTGCACAAAGAATTACATAGTGAGACAGGGCCATAATCATCAAAGTGAGATAGGGCCATAATCATCAAAGTTTTATGGATAATTTTTCCTTGGAATTAGAACTATAAATGTTTTATTTAGTGCACCCAATAGTTCATGAGCAACTCCTCTTCTAGTAAGTCGTAGAACAAATAAAATTCCATTGTCCAATTGTGGACTTGGATTATTTGCAATCTTAAAAGATTGTAGAACTGGTTTGAGTCCTTTGGTTACTTTAGCTTCAAATTCCTCATTTTGTTGTTCTTAATTCTCTTTAATGTTTGCCTTAGGAGGTTTTTGGAATAAACTTTTGAAGTGCCTTACTATTTATGCTATCTTTAAGAATTTTTTTAGCTCCCTCCCATCTTTCTTACTTATCTTCCATGTATTTTGATGCTCTTTTGATGTTTTACATAGTTTTGGAAGAATTTAGTATTCTCGTTACCCTTTACCAACCAAGTACCCCTATTCTTTTGTCCACCTTACTTCTTGTTCTAATAGCTTCATTTTTATTCCTTCTCACGTTTTTAGATTGGCATTCTTCTTTTCTGTAATGATTCCTTCCTTATCTGTTTCAAACAATTTCTTGCTATGTTCTTTGGTCTCTATTACCAAAAAATCTATCAGGCCCACTGTCACCACAACCAAGGTCCCTTGCTCTTTATGGACTTTCACTAATGGGAGGAGTCCTGGTAAGATAATAATTACCTTTAATAGATTTTCTGGGGTTTAAGGTGCAAGGTGATGGATTAGGACCTCTCAAGGAATGCTCAAGGTTATGATATAATGCTTCACAAGGTGCTTCACTCCTTGTGAGAGACCTAGTAATGGATTGCAGAAGACCTCGTGTTTCGTGAATTATCGTGGATGAGTGTACTTAAAAGATCAAGGCAATGAGGAGAAAGGGCTTCTTATGATATACTTCACCAAGTACTAAGCTCATACAACCCTCAAAGAAGTCTCCAAGTTGAGGAAAAACTATCTAGGGTTTCCATCTTAGGGCAATGCCTAGGGAAAGAGATTTTATGGATGGAATCTAAGTGGATGCCCACCAAAATTTGAGGTCAAGTAGTCAAGATTCAAGACCTTAGGCTTGATGTTTAGGCTCTTGGAATCCCACCAAACCTCCTCCTATGCAATTCGCTCTAAGCCCTAGATAGTCCTCCTACATTAAGAGGACCAAAATTTAGAGAGGAGAATTTATGGAGAGAAATTGAGTTTGACCACCAAGGACTTTGATTATTGCCTTGTCCTTTAGGCACATGGAGTTTTAGGAATTTTAAGATGAGCTAAATTGTCTCTAAGGAGGCCTAAAATTGATGCCCTAGATACCAATTTTAAGCATTTACCCACTTCAAGAGATGGGAGGAGTCCCGATAAGATAATAATTACCTTTAATAAATTTTTTGGGGTTTAAGGTGCAAGGTGTTGGATTAGGACCTCTCAAGGAATGCTCAAGGTTATGATATAATGTTTCACAAGGTGCTTCACTCCTTGTGAGAGACCTAGTAATGGATTGTAGAAGATCTCGAGTTTCGTGAATTATCGTGGATGAGTGTACTGCAAAGATCAATGCAATGAGGAGAAAGGGCTTCTTATGATATACTTCACCAATTACTAAGCTCATACAATCCTCAAAGAAGCCCCCAAGTTGAGGAAAAACTATCTAGGGTTTCCCTCTTAGGGCAACGCCTAGGGCAAGAGATTTTATGGATGGAATCCAAGTGGATGCCCACCAAAATTTGAGGTTAAGTTGTCAAGATTCAAGACCCTAGGCTTGATGTTTAGGCTCTTGGAATCCCACCAAACCTCCTCCTATGCAATTTGCTCTAAGCCCTAGATAATCGTCTTACATTAAGAGGATTGAAATTTAGAGAGGAGAATTTATGGAGAGAAATTGAGTTTGACCACCAAGGACTTGGATTAGTGCCTTGTCCTTTGGGCATATTTAGTCGTACGAAGTTCAAGATGAGCTAAATTGTCTCCAAGGAGGCCTAAAATTGATGCCCTAGGTGCTGAGTTTAAGCATTTATCCACTTCAAGAGATAATGGAGTCTCATTGAGAGTTCAAGGTTTTCCTACACTAAGAACATTCATTACAAGCCATACATTGAATAACATATGCAATACTCGACTAGAAAGCTTCTTAAAATTATTTTTAACAATTTTGGCATAATTTAGCATGTTCTAGAAGGAACAATTCCATACATTAGACAAATTCAAGAGAAAATTTTCATCAACATAAATTACTTACAAGATGACATGCAATATATCCATCTTCTTGGGGTTTCTTCTCATCCTTTTCTAATTGTAGCAATATGGCTAAGTGGTCTAAAGGTCTCTCTACCCTTAACCATGAGTTAAAGTCTTTCCATGTCCTCCAAAATCTTTTCTATTACGAAAACCCTATCTGATCTCCTTGATGCCCCTCCCTTCCTTTTTTAAATATCCTTCATGTTGAAACTTGACTAATAGGTTTCACATCATAGAGCCCTGAATCTTTAAACCTCCAAGACAAATAATCTATCAATTGGTCTTGTTTGGGATTCCTTTGCCCACGCACGCATACAAAAGAGAAAAGAGAATATTTATCCAAGCTTCATTACTAGATTTAGATCACTCTCTACGATGTCATAGCTTTGACTACTGCCTGAACTATAAAATTGTCCTAAAACAACTTTCTATCTCCATACGTGCCATAAAGATCGATGAAGGAAAACACAAAAATTCTCTACTAAATTTTGTAGTGGAATAGTAACAAAAAAAACACACCATCACAATAATCAAGGGACAATTTTCTAGGGAACCCAACTGGGAAAACCCTTTGCTTGTTTGAGAATTTTTTTGAAGAAATTTAAGCAATATATCTCTTACAAATACAACTTGTTTCAATAGAGAATACAATTTGATTCCCTCTGCTTGCTCTAAGCTGAAACACTCCTTGCAAGACCTTTGATCTACTCCTAGATTTCCTCCTAATTCCTTGCTCATAGGCTGCTCCTAAATTCTTGTGCAATTCCCATGGAAATTCCTCTCTCCAATAATGAGCACAAGCTACTCTCTTGGCACATTTTTCTCTCACAAGCTCCACACATAATCTTGTGCAACCTTGTCTCAAACCTGTGAGCTCTATTGTCTAGTCTCACCAACTCGTGCTCACAAGACAATGATCAATTTTTTCGTTTCTCCTTTTAAAGCAATTCGAATGGCTCAGTTCAATGAGTTTCTAATTAAGGAGTTTGCTTTTGTGATTTATTGAGTTAGCATGACTTAACTACTCATGCAACTCATCCTACCTCAAATCAAGGATTTGAGATTCAAAAACGCGTTCTTTTCCTCAATTATGTCGCACTAGAAGACTAATAACTCGACCTTCCACTTTAACACATCAGTTAACTACTCCTAAACTCGTCTTGATTTTTAGGAATGATTCCTAAATTTTAGGAAATCGTCCCAAATTATAGGAAACTCAAGCATGCCAAGGAAAAACTCATTGTGGTTCCTTTGATTAAGGCACAAATCAAGGAACCCTTTCTTGCTATTATTTTCAACATTCCCTCTTAGTGAGGAAGGTGTTCCTGGAAGAACCTCATCCACTTGGATTTGTCTCCAACACTACCAAGTTCTCCGCTACTGCAACTAGAAGACTTCCCAACTTTCTTTTGCAGTACCTGCTTTGAAGGCTTATTCTTTCCCACCATGTTTTGTGAGTCCATCACTTCAGTCATAAGTGCCATGTATCCTGTGTACCTTTGTGATTGCTTCCTTTGGCTGGTAGTGACACTGGAAGATTCAACTTTCTTTTGATCTCCCTTACCCAAAACCTCTGCCCACTTGGCTTGAACTCTCTCTATTTTGGGAGTCACTGATTGGGTGGCTACCTCCTCTTGCCCTGGGCTATGCTTCTCATCATCTTGCTAGTTAGCCCAACTCCCAACTAGCTTAGACTCAAGTTGAGATATTGGTTGAGGCTCCATCTTGAGAGCTCTATCCTGCTCTTGCTCAACCACCATGTCTTTACTCTGAAAACTCCCTTCCTTTTTGCTCAAGGCTACACTTGTCTCAAACAAATTTGCCTACTAGTTGCTCTCTTGCTCCCCCAAGATCATCAACTCTTAGGGTCTTCAACAAATTGCCCGCTAGCACTAATATGGCTGCTCCATCATCACTGCTCTTAAGGACTTTTGGAAGTTCCTTCTTATCAACCATATGGCTCCTTCCATGAACACTGTATTTGAGGTCTTCAACAAGGTTGGCTTCTCACAATAGATAAGTACATCTACCCACTGCATACTCGCCCATGAGAAACACTTTTCACAACTTCGTTTGTGAACAATACTTTCTTTCCTAAAATAACTTTAGGACTGCATTCCCCATGTGCTGGTCTAGATTCTATTCACTGCTCTGATACTATGTAGAAAATACACGAAATAGTGCAATTGCTAATATGAACAATTTGAAAACTAATTTCTTTTCATATAGACCCAAAATTTCTCTACTAAATTTTACAACGGAATAGCAACATAAATAAACACACTAGCACAATAATCAAGGCACAAAATTTTGTAGGGAACCCAACTGGGAAAACCCTTTGCTTGTTTGAGAATTTTATTGAAGAAATTTGAGCATTAGATCTCTTACAAATACAACTTGTTTCAATAGAGAATACAATCTGATTCCCGATGCTTGCACTAAGCTGAAATACTCCTTGCAAGACCTCTGATATGCTCCTCGATTTTCTCCTAAATTCATGCGTAATTCCAAGGAAATTCCTCTCCAATAATGTGCACAAGCTACTTTTGGCACACCTTTCTCTCACAAGATCCACACATAAACCCACGTAACCTTCTCACAAACCTGTGAGCTCTATTGTCTTGTCTCACCAACTTACTTGTGCTCACAAGACAATGATCAAATTGTGCCTTTTTCCTCTTAAAGCAATTCAAATGACTAAGTTTAGTGAGTTTCTAATTAAGGAGTTTACTTTTGTGATTGATTGAGTTAGCATGAGTTAACTACTCATGCAACTTGTCTTATCTCAAATTGTTAATTTTAGGTATGTTCTATGCTGATAGCAAATTTACTTCAATTTTCCATTTTAGCTCAATATCAATTCCAGATTAGCAATCACATTTAACATGATAGAAAAATGCAGATAGAACATAAACATAAATCACAAAAGACAAGCCAAGACAAGAGGACACAAGATGTGGCGCTAGCCAGGGACAAACCCCAATGTGGGGAAACCCTTAATCAATTCATCTTATATGTTCTTCAATAGTTCAACAGGTACATATACATCAGAAGTCAACCTTTTGACTTATCTAAATAAGAGCAGAGATCTTCTCTAAGAAGATGGCATATGAGGTAGCTGATCTGAGCTTAGGTGAAGGCATATTGCTTCCACTGATCCAAGGTGACTCCATCACCATGCTGCTCCTCACTGTGCTGCATCCAATCATCATGCTACACCTGTGCTGCATCCATCACTATGTTGCACCTTGCTGGTTGAATCAACCTCAACACAGTCTTTCCAACATCATGTTGCTGGCTATGCCCTGCGGCCTAGCTCAGCAAGACTAAACTTGAATAAGGTCCAAAGTACTGTCTCCTAACTGTCACAAAAATCTGCCCAGATTTGTCTGCAATTATCCTTTAAGGGAAGGCTGTCTCCTATGCCTTCCACAAGACGGTTCTCACTTGTCATCACAGGATATGGCATCATGGCACTAATATTCCACACAATCATAAACCCAAATACTCTCTATCCATTCATTACTGCATGTATATATTTGACATGCCATACATCAGACTGAACATATCATAGTCATATGTTCACAAGATTTTACTGCTGTGCTTTACTGTCATTAGCACATGAGTTACTATCATACAACATAGTCATAACCTTACACTGAAGATAGTTGCCCACACATGGTAATTTCTTTACTTGACACTTCATTGACCAGGGGCTCTCTATACTAGCCCAACACAAACTGTCCATCCAAAACTTAGATTAGGGCTCTGACCTCGCACTCCTTGTGCAATCCGCTGTCCCAAGACAATGCTAAACATATGACTGGGTTTCCTCTATATAGCATATAGGAGCCTTCTTCAACAATGGATGTAGGGCAACATCTAGTCCTCCTTTTGCTGCTGAGTAGGGCCTGCTGTTAGGGCACACCTAGACTCACAAGGGCACAAACTGAGCTGTGGACTTAGCTTCATACTAGGCCTGTCTTCTAGCGCTAATAAGGCCTCATCTTGGGCTACGGCTAGGGCTCCTAGACTGTGGATTTAAGGCCTCCTCATGATATTGGATTAGGGCTACCTTGCTTCGAATTGAAGCTCCCCTAGATCTCCCTTCAATATGCGGCTAGATCTTGCTTTTGCTACGAATCAAGAGCCTCTCTTGATTGTGACTAGGGCATCCCTCTTTTGCTGCGAATAGGGTCTCCTTGTTGCAGAATGGAGTCTTCCTTTTCCAGCATATAAGGCCTCCTAGACTGCTCCCAAATGTCTCCCTTGAATTGCTGCCAGACCTCCTCACAAGACTGTTGCTAGATCTTACTTTCAACCATTGTTTTAAAAAACAGCCGAGTCGACTTTGACTCGGTTGAGTCAAACCAAGCCAATGCTTGTCCAGGTCGGCTCGGTGGCCGAAATGAAACAGCTGGCCGGGTTGTTACCGAGCCAGTCATTGACTTGGTCGACTCGGTTGACTTGGTAACAACTCGGCCGACTCGGAAATGACTCGGTTGGCTTGGTAACAACTCGGCTGACTTGGAAATGACTCGGTTGGCTCGGTAACAACTCGGCCGACTCGGCTCTTTGACAAAAATCCTGAAGCACATTTGTCAAAAGTTGTTCCGCCTCCTACATATCAATGGTTGGGTTGTTGTTTATTGCATATTTATAGCCCTAAAGTAATCTATCACTGTGAGAAAGTTTTGAAAATTACAAGGTTAAAGTATGGCTATCCTAGTAGCATGAATTAGAAAATTGAAACAATGCATTGAACCATACAATGTCTTTAAAAAGGCAAACGTTTTGGTAATGGACTAATAAATACATATTTACCTTTGATTGTTCTGGAGCTTGACCATAATTAAATCAAGGGTTTTGAGACTTCATTAGGGGCAGAGAATTGGTATTATTGTTGTTGCAGTCTAGTGATTGTCCTTAGGCTGAGGCAGAAAAGAATCCTGGCATTGGTGGCTAAGTATGAACTTTGTATTGGACAGTGCACTGGGTGCCATTTTGATATAATGGATATATTCAGGAGCCTACTTTGATCATATGTTGTCTTCTATCTATATTCTAAAGCTTTGTGTGTGGAAACATGAATGAAAATCTTTAAAATTATGCTTTTTTTATAAAAAATAAATATTTAATGTATTTTTTACAACGACTGAGTCATTGAAATCAAACTGGTCGAGTCGATACCGAGTCGGAGTTGGAGCCGACCCTCAGCCGTTTCTGAATCGGAGTCAGAGTTTTAAAACATTGCTTTCAACTGCGGCTAGGCTCATAAAACAGTGCTTTCAACTACGACTAGGCTTCATTATGACATCGGCTAGGGCACATTGTGACCACTGACTTAGGGCCTCATAGATCAGCATTGTAGGTCTCTTCTAGACCTGCAGTTAGGGCTTCATCCTCTTAGATTTCTCTTGCCACTAAAACCCAAAACAAGTGGAGAGAAATCAAGAGTGAAGTGTGTCTAAATGGCTATCAAGCCACCTCCTTTTATACTAAAACGTTGAGCACAAGTGGGGGTTATTTGGTTGCTAGCCGACCTTGACGAATTGTCCCATAACACAAATAAAATCATATCTCCATGAATACTTATCAAAATCGGATGATCTTTAAATCAATCCACACCTCTCGATGAGAGGAATCCAAGAAAAATATCAGTTGCCATAAATAAGGTGACCCACATGGAGTTTGGCATTTCTTGCTCCACCATTCTTGTTTCTTCTTGAATGCATCTCGACATCAATTCTTCAAACCTTGGAATTCGATCATTCTTGAGTATAGTAGTTCTAAATACATGCCACTCAGGTGGGAGTCCTCCAAGGGTGGTGCGAGTAAGTTCCCTATCAGGAATGCCTTTTCCAATCGAGAGTAGATCATTCTTGATCTCAGTAATCCTCAAGAAATAGGATTGAATGTCCTCATCCTTGCCCTTCTTAATATCCTTCAACTTATTCTTGAGAAAGAGAATTTGATTAACATTACTAACATGTCGACCAACCCGTCGTATATCTCCTTGGAGGTCTTCAATTTGGAGATATAGGCCATTAGATGCTTGTCAATAGAATCCCTAATAATCTTCTTCGCTTTGACTTCAACCTTATTGTACTTGGTCTTTGCAGTAACCAGTGCATTTGAAGGAGACTCAGGGATTTTACCTTGCACATAATCCATCACTTCCTTTTCTTCCAAGGTCAAATCAAGAGATATCTTCCATCCATGATAGTCAGATTTGTCATGGAGCTTGTCTTCAGCCGGGAAGTAGGATGAGGAACTCATTGAGTCTTTTGTCCTTGTCCAACTGTCTTTGGTAATTGCTCTTTCACTCTTGCTTGGGCTTTGTTTTCCCCTCAGATCTAATACCATGTTAATTTTAGGCAATAGTGGTATGTTCTAAGCTTTAGAGCAATTTTGCTTCAATTTCTTTATAAGCCCAATATCAATTTCAATTTAGCAATCACATAAAGATGTAAGTAAAATGCTGATAGAACGTAAACATAAACAGTAGAAGACAAGCCAAGACAAGAGGAACAAGATGTGGCACCAGCCAGGGACAAACCCCAATGTGGGGAAACCCTTGATCAAATCTTCTTTTAGTCTTCAATAGTTGAATAGAGAGAGAGATAGTATAATTTACAAATTTTGATAATTTATAACAATAGCAAAAGTCAACGTTGGTCAATAGGGTAGATTTGACCCTCAAAGATTTGGTCAACTTTGGCCTCCAAACAACAAGATGAAACAACCCTCAAAACAGGTGAATTTTGCCGAGTCAAAGTCTGGTCAAACTGTCAACCCACGGTCAGCGCTAACCATAATGAACGCTGGTCAAACAATATGGATGGCCTCAATTTTTGTGCCCGGAAATGCGACTTGCCCAAACAGAATTAACCCTCACAAAAACGCAGTCAAATAAGTCAATGCTGAAACAGAGAAAGTATAGTCCTCTCCTTTGCACATGGGGAGAGAGAAGCTGCCAAGAAATGCGTACCCAACCAAAAGAGGAGAGAGAGATATGTGAAGATGAGTGTGTCCAAATGAGTAGGAGCTATCATGTATTTATAGGCAAATGTTGAGGATGAATAAATGTGACTGTTGGGCTTTTGAGCCTACATGAGTTTACTGGTCAACCTTGACAATTTGTCCATAATATAAATAAATTCATATCTTCATATAGGCAAACGTTGAGGATGAATAGACATGACTATTGGGCTTTGAGCCTACATGAGCTTGGTGGCTGACCTTGACAATTGGTCCATAATATAAGTAAATTCATATCCTCATTTGTACATGTCAGAATCGGTTGATCTTTAGATCAACCCTACACTTCTTGGAGAGAGGAATCCAAGAAAAATATCAGGTGTCATAAATAAGATGACCTCTGTGGAGTTTGGCTTTGGTTGCCAATTTTAATAGCTTGTCTTCATATAACAGTATAGGAAGGCAAAAGTGGGAAGTCCCAAAGTGTTGTGTTCATGAACGACTAAGGAACAACAAGTGGGTAGTTGATGAAGACCCTATGTGTTGACTCATTGATGGACTAATGATCAGCTGGGGGCAGATTGGAGCTGTGTTCAACAAGATTCATTGATGGAGGCAGATTGGTGGTGTTGCGGATTGGGGGCAAAGGACCAACATATGTATTCAGGGTACATGGGCCAAGCGGAGTTGTGAAGTGCACTACATTAGCTACTAGGTCAGTTGGTATCTTGTTTAGGGTAGATTGGTAATGGTTTTCAAAGGACTGACACTAAACCCTAGTTGTATTTCTTGTATCATTTATTTTATGAGGGCCATGATCCTTGGTACGGGAGCCCTAGATTGTTGTATTAAATATTGGTTAATATAACGAAGTTGGGTTGAAAAATTGTAAAAAGTTGTCTATTGTGCACATGTTGATTTAATATTGTGTTTATTCGGTTGTGCAAAGTAGTTTGTTGTGGCATTTGAGTTGGTTGTGTCAAAGATTGTAAGACCCTAACCTAGATTCTCTAGTGCCGTGGAAATTTAACACTTCCATCATTATATATAGTTACATCTGGAGTTTGTGGCCATGCATAACATATATGTTCAACTTTGCTTCTCTACCTATGGGTTTGTTACACATAGCTATAATACATGTTTCATTTTTGTTAGGTATGGTCCAACATCCTTTATGCTTACCCAACAAAATAATGGGTAACATCCAACTCCAACTTGGGGACAAGTGGTCCTCTCGGGAACACTTGGAAATTATGTAATTTCATCTTTTCGTAAATATGTGGTTGCTAAAATGGAGTTTGTCATCATGTGAAGCCACCTCACGATCTCCAAGGTGTAATGACCTTTTCCCCTATGTTTGATTTCCAAAGAAAAGAAAGCCATGTCAAAATGTGATTGCTAGTATGCTAGATTCTCCATTTTTCCTTTCAGGGACAACTAAACATTTGTCCATGTGAATGATGATTTTATCAAACATTACAAATTGCGCCCTTGACATGTCTAGTTTGTACCAATGGCTTTCTTTAATCAACTAGAGGTGGAGGAAGAGGTGAGTCCTTTTGGTGCAAATACCATGTCATGATTAGTTGTGAAGACTTCTTTATTTCAAATACATTGGCTCCCCACCTTCTTATGTAGTTAGGGTTTATGATTTTTGATGTTTCTATAAGATGTATTTACTTTTGCATAAGATTTCTTATAGGATTTTTGGTCTCTTTTTAAAATTTCTTGTAGGATAGTGTGGCCTTTGTTTCATATTTCTTTGAAGATACTTTGTGTGTATTTAATATTTTTCATAAGATTTTTCAGTCTCTTTTAAATAATTTAATTTGTGTTATGCAGGGATTTCCCATAAGATATTTTATTTTTTATTTAGTATTTTAGAGTTTGATTCTTGTTTGGTTTAGTGGGTGGGAGATAAATGCTGTTCTTAATGCACCAAGATCTTGTTGATTTTTCAAGACTTTCTAGATTGATAATTACTTCCACTTGTTCATTAATTTAACTTGTGTACATTTATCATTAATCAACTATACATATAAAATCTTTAACAAGCCAGTACGATCATAAAGTGATAGCCAAACAGGACACAAAATTTATCTTGGGAAAATCCCAACAACCTTTTCTTAAAGTAAATGCCCAATTCAACAAGAGATACAATCTGATTTCCCAGTCAAAAACAAAGTCAAACTGACCAATAACCAAACTTGGTCAGACAAAGATAAATGCATCCCCCTGAAATTTTGGCCGCCTGCCCAAAACTTCGGTCTACTACCCATAAACTCATCTTGTTGCCTAGAATTTATGCCCTCTTATTGTACCTTAGATTTTTCCTCTTTGTGCCTTAGATCACGCCTCATATTCGTTCCTTATGATTCGAATTGGATGTGCAAATGGAGAGGACGAATGCCAATATATAGATGTTGAATGAGCTGAATAGGTGTGTCCCGTCACAGGGGCCAACTTGAACCCGACCTTACATTTGGAGGAAAAAAAATAAAAAATAAAAATTTAAAATTCAAAATTTTATTCTTTTGAAGCCGACTTGAAATCCACATGTATATGACTTTTCTAGATGTTCTCTTTTTGAATAAAAATTTCTTTATTCCAAGAAAAGGTTGAATGAGCTCAATTATGTTGATGAATCCATCCACTATATGTGGAAAGCATCCCGCATCAACATAATGCAAAGGATCTAGTTAACCACTAGTCACATATCCTTTACAAGGGATCTAGTCATCCATAATCCAAATACCCTTTGGCTAGTCAGGTACCCCCAGACAATCCTTGGATC